>BGPR01005471.1:82863-93316 GCA_013235015.1 Araneus ventricosus | reverse complement strand
TGTTTGTTTTTTCAACAACAATAGTAACAGGGATGGTTTGTACAGCAAAATTAATTTAACCTGGCTAAAGCTTGTCCACAGCCAAGCTGCTATATTAATTGTTGAAAACTCCATTTACTTGGATTGCCTATTTCATTATTTTTAATAACAACAGTGTTCTTTCACTTGTTGACATATAATGTTTAAACTTGATTTTTGTTTATGGTAGCTTTAGTAATTTCAATTTATTAGATTTTATTTAAAATTGATGTATTGTTCAAATAATGACTTTTTGGTATAGGATTTAATTCTTGTTTACTTTATTTCTATATGATTATATAC
Organism: Araneus ventricosus; assembly: GCA_013235015.1. Classification (NCBI taxonomy): domain Eukaryota; kingdom Metazoa; phylum Arthropoda; class Arachnida; order Araneae; family Araneidae; genus Araneus; species Araneus ventricosus. Next base: position 92,995 of record BGPR01005471.1, on the reverse strand, counting down.
TAGTTATATTTGGATATATATATCGATATCATGAAAGTCAAAAATGTTGAAATAAAATGGAGAGACTGTAGTAAATCGGTAAAGCGTATAGATGCTCATCAGGGTAAGTAAAATCTATACGAACCGTTAAAAAATTAGTGAAATCATAATGTTTTCTGCGAACAGTGTTGGCATATAGCTAAAAACACTGTCCTTTGCCCCGAACATTATGATAAACCAAGAATTTGAATGAAATACAAATAAAAGAAATGAATTTACGAACCTAAAACTGAGAGATGCTGCCAACAGGAGACGTGACAAGGGAAATAACTAGACGCGTCATGTAGGGACCGGATGTTTACGCAAATATCAAGTTACTTCTGAGGTTGGGGGAGTTTCGATGACCTAATCTTCATGATTTCACTAATTTTTTAACGGTTCGTATAGATTTTACTTACCCTGATGAGCATCTATACGCTTTACCGATTTACTACAGTCTCTCCATTTTATTTCAACATTTTTGACTTTCATGATATTGATATATTTTCCACAAATCTTCTTGAATTGCAGCATTTTTGCGCATTTGTTGCGTTTGTGTTATATATTTCCATATTATTTTATCTTCCCCTTTTATATATATATTACACTTTTGTTTATTTTCTCTCTTTAAGAACTTTCGGCTTTTTCTTACCGCAGATATTTTCTTGACATTTTGTTTTATGAATGTTTATGTTGTAAATGTTGCTTTTACATTTCTGCTATGTTTGTTTCTTATTTGTTATATATATATATATACATATACAGGGGGTGATAGAAAAATATGAACAACTTTGGACCTGCAAATTTTTTCGAAAGGCTGTATGGATTTTCCTTGAACTTAGACCATGTAAAGAAGAGACTTAAACTCACAATTTACATTGAATATTCGGTTACGAAGGCATTTAGGGGACTGAACAGAAATTGAAGTAGACAATAAGGTATTTTGACTCACCCAGCCTCACGGAAAGCTGATAATAATTTGAAACATTCATCAATAGTTTTGTTTGTCGTACACATTAAATAAATGCATTTTCATAAAAATAGTATGAATATTCGGGAACACATAAAAGATTTTCTTAAAAAGTCCCAAATTTTCCCGGATGTGCTTTGCTTATAACATGCAGAGTTTTGAACAAAATTATACGAAACTCACAAAATTCTCGAATGATGAGGGTTCTTACTCAAATTGATATTTTTGAAACTTGAATATTCGAACAGTAATATTGAATTTCAAGAAAGTTGAACATCCTGATAACTCATGTATACTTATAAATTAAATACATTATTTAAATTGCATTTCGACGATAACACTTCGAATATTCAAGATTTAAAAATATCAATTTGAGCAAGAACCCTCATTATTTAGATTCCCTTAAAATGCAACAGAAATTCACCTTGCTGCAATGCTGATATGTTTCTGAGTCTTAAAGGTATTTAACTGAAATTTTTATATAAGTTGCCTTATGTAAAAATTCCAATTAAATACCTAATTTCTTTGAATATAGGAAAGACAAATTACGCGGCGTTTCGCATATGCGCAAGAAAAAAATTATTTACTTTTAATAATCATATTTCCTCTAACATTCAAAATATTTACTTCAACTTTTAATACAATGTTTCTCTAACATATTGTCGAGTATTTTGTAAGTTTCGTATGTTTTTGTTGAAAACTCTGCATCTCATGAGCAAGAAGCATCCGGGAAAATTTGGGATTTTTTAAAGAAAACCTTTATATCTTCCAGGATGTGCGTACATTTTTTACGGAAATGTATACAAGCAATGCGAATAAGGAAAAAAAAGACCATTGATGAATGTTGCAAATGATTGCCAGCTTTTTGAAGTGAGGTGAGCCAAAATCCCCTTTCGTCTGCATCAATTTCTGGTCAGTTTCCTAAATGCCCTCGTGGTCGAATCTTCAATGTAAATTATGAGTTCAAACCTCCTCTTTACATGGTCGAAGTTCAAGGAAAATCCATTCAGCCTTTGGGAAGATAAGCGAAAAAGTGTGCAAATTCAAAAGTGTTCACATTTTTCTGTCGGCCTTCTGTATATAGGATGTTCATTCTAATAGCTAATTTCCGAATCATCAAAGAAAAGCAGATAGTTCCAGTTGGAAAAATGCTCTAAATGACGTATATTCTATACTAGCTGTTACCCGCGACTTCGTGCGCGAAGAATTTGAATTATTCTTTTTTAAATTCACGAATGCAAATGTTTTGTTGCATTTTGAAAGGGGAAAGGAAAAGTTCTGACGGTTAATAATACTTAATTGGACGACTGACAGGAGTGTACTGTACATGTATGCTGATATAGTTATATAAATTGTTTATCTATGATGATATACTTTTGTATACCACGTTATTTGCACGGATGTAGAGGTTGTGTGGGCTGTACACACGTGAACAGGCCACATATAGTTGCCCATGGAATGTACTACCACTTTTCAGTGTCTGGCCTGAGCCTCAAAATATTTTTACAGAAGTTTGTTACCTTTTGAACTGTGATGATAAATCCTTCGGTGTTATCGGAAGGCGTGGAATTAAAACACTCTCTTAACAGTAGCTTTCACGACGTTTGTACCTAGGTGTGTAATTTTTAACTGTGTGCCATTGCGCAGTCTCGGTATATCGAGTTTACGTATTAGTAGTACTGGCATACCGACTATCATTCTAGGCTTATCGGAAGGTGCCCCTGACAATTAACACCGGCAAAAGCCCGCGCGCGAAACAGTAATTTGGCTTGAATTTATTTCTATAAGAATAAAAAGTATTGTTAGAAATTACGTTAAAAAATATTTTTAAACCTTTATAGCAATCGGAGAAAACATTTCATCGCAATGGAATTAATGGCATTAAAAAGATCATTTTCTGGTCTTTAAAATGGCATAAAAATAATTGTTGTCTAATAAAGATTTCAGAAGTTATTGGCAAAAAACGTCTAAGCGGTAAATTAGTTCAAAGTCTAACCATCTCCTAGCAACTGAGTAGCTATAAATTTGCGTTATTTCAAAATCGTCTGCACGTAAAATTTAAAAAATTAATAAAAATTGAATGAAAAATGTCACAGAAATAAGATTGGTATCATTGAAAAGGCAAAATTTTTATCTTTAAGATGGTATAAAAATAATTTGTATCGGACAATTTGTTCCGAAGTTACAGCGGAAAGAAGGATTACGTGATATTTGATTTTAAAAAGAATTTATTCCTCATGTTTTCGCATTCCTGAAGGATCACGTGACAGTCGATTGAAAAATAAAATATTCTTCATCGAGAATCGCCGAGTCAATGGGATTTGTTAATTATTTAATTGTTGTCTGAACTTTTAAAAATTAATAACAATCGAAGGAAAAATGTTACAGAAATGAAATTGGTATCATTGAAAAGGTAAAAATTTGAACTTTAAGATGGTATAAAAATATGTTTTGTCAGACAATCTGCTCCGAAGTTACTGCGGAAAAACGGTTTCGGTTATTTTCTAATTAACTGACTGTTTAATTAACTTTGGGACTTAGAAAAGTTCATAAGTGTCTTCCCCTTGTCTTAAATAATAAGTGTACAAAATTTGGTTGAAAACCGTCCATTGGTTTAGGAGGAGATGTGGAACATAGCCACATACATACCCACATACATATCCACATACCCACAATGACTTTTATTTATATTAAGATTGTTTGAGTAAACAAATGACCTGCTGAAAAAATTACTAATGATATTTTTTTTTACAATCTTCCGTCCTATTAGTCATATTTAGGGAAATAATCTTGACACTGTAACTTTTTAAACATTAAAGTTTCACTCTTCTGTCACTAAAACTGACCGCGTTATGAAGCTTTAAATATCGCTGTTTTAGACGATTTTAGAAAATTTAAATGTCCACCTCTAGGAAGATCCTCCAATCAAAGCGCAGATCTTGCTCTATGCGACCGCTGATTGGTCTAAAAGTATGAAATTCAAAGATCCATACCTCAATCAGTTTTAGTCGGAATGGAACTTTTTTGTTTAAAATGTTAATGTGCTAAGAATATTTTTCTAAATTTGGACATTTTAATTCTTTGCAAGAATGGAGTAAGTTTGAATTTTTCTTCTTTACTATTATTTGTATGAAGGTATTTTTGCCGGAAGGCTAATAATTTTCAATCAGTCTTGTTAGCGGTATTATGTTTGTTTTTTCTTTTTGAAAATTCTTTTGTTGTTTACTTATCTTGTTTGTCTTGTGGTTTGGGAAATTTTGGGCTATGAAGAGGCTTTGGTTAGACTTAGGTCAAGCCTCTTACAGAAAAATTTCCCAATTTATTTGAATTCATTTCGAATTTAGTCTATAGTCCTTGAAAAAGTGGACTAGAATGGATTCCTTGTCTGTTTCATTCGATTCTATCCGAGTTTATTTCGTGATTTTTACTTTCCTTGAATTATCATCTACTAACTATGACTAATATGACCATAGGATTGTATTAAAATTTAGATTTTGTGATTTTTCAGTAGTACAGTTATTGACTCAGACGATATAAAATATAATTCTTTACGTCATTTAAAGAATTTTTCCAATTGGAAGTATATGCCTATCTCAAGTAGTTTCAAAATTAGCTGTTAGGCCACGATTAGATTGAATACTTTGCATATGTATATACAGGGTGACTTTTAATTAACCTACAACTTTTAACTGAAATAACTTCTCAGAGTCTCACTAGACGGCGCCACAAATGCATGCAGTGGCAGAGGGCGTAAAAGGAATTTGTTTTGTATCAGTTCCACGCCATTTTGAAAATGTCTCTTAAAGTGTCATATTCAACCGAAGAACGTATATTTATTGTCACAAATTGGTATTTATGTGGCGAAAATGCCACAAAAGTGGTCTGCAACATTCAGAAACCGGCCTAAGTCGTCTTGAGCAATCCTGGTGCATTGCGTTGATCACCTTATTCACCAGATCTGAATCCATGCGATTTCTTTCTTTGGGGTAATATGAAATATTTGGTGTACAAGAAGAAGCCGAAAGACCTTATTAGCCTCGAAAGGTCCACAACTGACTAATTTGGAAGCATTAAAAGAAAAACTCTTGAACTTGTAACTGACAACTTTGTGACTAGGTTGCGCTATTGTAGCATCTCTGAGGGTTCTCACTTTGAAAACATTCTGCATTAAAATCCATTTCAACGTTCTTTTAATAAAACCAGCGGGAGTGGTCTCCCCTAAACTTTCTCGTATACTTCTCGAAAAAGGTGCTGTTTCCCCTCCCCCTGCGTGGATAAAAAAATTCGAACCTATTGTAACCCAGCATCCAATGACATTTAGGTAAAAAATCAAATTCGAAGAGATACGTTCCGATTAAATGAATACCGATTTCTACGCTTTCTGGTTCAAGGACAATCCTTCCGCGTGTACAGATTGCTACCAAGTACGCATGCGCATGGAGAATCGGATGAAAAAAAACGCCAAGCAGGAGTCAATAAATATCGTGCACAGAAGATTGCGTTCAATACGCATGCGCATGGAGATAGCGGACTCGTTGGAGATGCGCTTATACAGACTGACAGACAGTCAACCTTTTGACGGATTTGGCCCAAAATTTGATACGAACCTACATTTATGATGATAAAACTGTGTACCAAATTTTATTCATCTAGCTATTCAAGTTTTTGAGTTATAGTGTTCGTATGACCGCGGACAGATAGACAGACAGACTTCCGCGGACGGATTTTGTTCAAAATTTGATAGAAACCTACAAATTATGTTTAAAGACCACATACCAAATTTCAATTCCGTATCTCTAATAGTTTTCGAGTAATCGTTTTCACAGACACAGACATACAGACACACAGACATACAGACACACAGACATACAGACACACAGACATACAGACACACAGACATAATTCCAAAATTGTGTTTTTCGGAATCAGGGAGGTCTAAAACGTGGAGATTCGTCAAAATCTCGAGTTCGAATTTTTTGACGATTACAATACTTTCTCTTTGTATACTTCGTGCACGAGAAAGTAAAAGTGTTTGTTGTAGTGCTATCTGCAACGACTCGAGAGTTATTTCAGTTAAAAGTTGTAGGTTAATCAAAAGTCACCTTGTAATTGTTATATATTATGTGGCTATTATGCAGATTTCGACAAGCTTATTGGATTAAATCTCATTATATAAAAGTTATTTGAATTATAAGGAATAAATGTTTACTAATAAAACGTTTCTAAAAACAAAGCAAGAGAATATTTTCACATATTGGAGTCAATTTATGTGACGTCATGGTCACATGGCAGACGTAAATGTGGCTTGCTCTCAAACTGCGCAATATTTTACGCCTTCCTGAGATGTTGTGTTTTTTTTTCCTTCTACACGATGCTGAATGCATTTCAATTTTAAATTGGCTCTGCGCAGGTAAGCATCAGTTGACTCCATCTAGTAACACAATTTCATGAGCATCGTGTGTAAGGAAATTTTATTTGACGTGAAAACGTCTTTCCGCTCGTTACGGCGATAGTCGGTCGAACTTTCTTGTGTGACAAAATACCGTCAGATTTGAATCGCTAATAACTACGAGACTAATAATGCGAAAAGAATGGTTGACCCCACAACGGATAGATAATATCTGGAAGAGTTGGTCGCATAGTATTTGTTTCGCCTGTGACGTCATCGCATCAGTGTAGGCGCATGCTCGCGATTGTTATGAATTACCTTTATGTAAGGTTATAAAAAAGTGTAGCGTGGAAACGCGTTTAGCTCGGAGGTTGCTTCTGGTGTCATTTTAAAGATCTTGAGGAGTATTACTAGGATCCAAAGTGAGACAATAAAAATATTCATCAGAATATAAGTAAAAATCGATATTAAATTGAAAATTTCAAACTCCGCATGCTTTTTGATTATAACATGTAGAGTTTTCTTTCGAATTGTGCGAAAATTACAGAATACTTGACGATATGTAAAAGAAACATTGTATTAAAATTTTAATCCAACAATTTGAATAATACGGGAAATATGAGCATTTGTAGTAAATAATGTTTTACTGCGCATACGCGAAATGTAGTTTTATATACTGTTAACAGATGGCGCCATCAAAAGCTACTTTAAATTACACATAAGAAAGGCGCAGTTCGGCTCCGCGCAGTAGATGTTTCGTGAAAACGTCGGGATAAAATCATACAACAAGTATTTCGTATTAATATGTAATTTAATTATCAATCTCTTTAATTCAATGTTTACACAGAGTAGTATAATGGTTACAGAGTAGATAAATCACAAGCTACCAAAGACCCTTGACATATGCGATAAACTTGTGATGTATCTATTTTGTAACCATTATACTACCCTGTGTAAATATTTTATTAAAGAGATTGATAATTAAATTACACATTGATAATTAAATTACACATTAATACGAAACGCTTGTTTTATGATTTTATCCCAACGTTTCAACGAGAAATCTACAGAGCGGACCCGAACTGCGCCTATCTTATGTTTTTACTTCTATACGATGCTCCAACTTTCGCCAATTGAGATGAAATAGATCACTACAATGGAATAGTCCATTGGTGGCGAACCTATGGCCAGTGGGTCAGGCACTGACCCACGAAGGTTTTTTAAATGACCCATGCGTTGATTCCTATAAACTTATTTTTTATCTCAAAAAAGGGAAAACAAAAAATTAAGGTATAACTATCTAATCTCGAATCTATATTAAAACTATTTCTAAGTGGACATTGAGTAACAGATCTATTGTATCACTGCGCATGTGTATGGCTCATGACGGTTAGTCATAAACTTAGCGCGCATATTCGTACGGAAAAGTTTTAAAACTGAAAGGAAACTTAAATTTTATTAGAAAATTTTCAAAGTGAGAAAAAAAGTCAACTGTCAAGTTTTTCTGTTAACAAATTTTCAATGCTTCCAAATTATTGGCACCCTTTTTATCACACCCTCCCCCCATCTTTCCAAGTGCCTTAGTGAACCGTGGCTGGTATTAAAAAATAATGAACAAAAAATTACTAGAGGCTGTCTTTTTTTGTAACTTCTGTTGTTACCCTTTATCTCTAAAATAAGACATTAGTTATGTTTTCATCTTATGTAGTTACCCAGATATAGAGGATCGCGTCACCAATTCATGCGTATTTTTGCCCAAATTTGCGACTCAGTAATCGCTGAACCACAATTCTATTTTCAATTTTTTTTGTAACTTCTGTTGTTACCCTTTATCTCTAAAATAAAACATTAGTTATGTTTTTAACTTATATAGTTACCGAGATATAGAGGAGCGCGTCGCCAATTCATGCGTATTTTTTTTGCCCCAAATTTTGACTCAGTAATCGCTAGAATACAATTCAATTTTCGATTTTTTATTGTAACTTCTGTTTGTACCTTTATCTCTAAATATACTATTAGTTATGTTTTATCAGTCTGTACGATCACCTGCAGATAGAGGATCGCGTCACCAATTCTGCTATTTTCTGCCCAAATTTGCGACTCAGTAGTCACGTAACCACAATTCGTATTCAATTTTATTTTGTAGCTCTGTTGCTCCTCTTATCTCTAAAATAAGACAGTAGATTATGTTTTATCAGCAGTATAGTCTACGAGAATGAGGCGCGTCAGCCAATTCATGACGTATTTTGCCCAACTTTTGCAGCTGAGTGATCACTGTACATGTCCGATTTTCAAATTTTTTTGTAACTTCTGATTGTACCCTTATCTCTACAATAACGTAGTGCTTTTCAACATTATGAGATCGCGAGATATAGAGATCCGTCCCGCCCATTCATGCGCATTTTTGCCCAACTTTGCGACTTAGTAGTCGCTGAACTACAATTCCGGTTTTCAATTTTTTTTGTAACTTCTGTTGTTATCCTTTATCTCTAAGTGGGCCGCGGTGGCCTAGTGGTAAGGTCTCGACCTCGGGACCGGAGGGTCGCAGGTTCGAAACCCGATTCCACTGAAGATCCGCCGTGTATAGGGCCTGTTGCACGCTAAATCATACGTAGTGGCCAAACGTCTTCCCGTTGGTGTGGCGCGGAAGCTTGGAGAGGGGGGTGCCAGCTCAGGTGCCGTCCTCGTCATCTGACCGCGGCTCAAAATTACGAGGTCCGTCCCTAAATAGCCCTCGTGTTGCTTCAAAACGGGACGTTAATATAACCTAACCTAACCTAACCTTTATCTCTAAAATAATACATTAGTTATGTTTTTAACATATGTAGATACTGAGATATAGAGGATCGCGTCACCAATTCATGCATATTTTCCCCCAAATTTGCGACTCAGTAGTCGCTGAACCACAATTCAGATTTTCAATTTTTTATTGTAACTTCTGTTGCTACCCTTTATCTCTAAAATAAGACATTAGTTATGTCTTTAACTTGTGCAGTTATCTAGAGGAGCGCGTCACCAATTCATGCGTATTTTTTGCCCAACTTTGCAACTGAGTAGTCGCTGTACAATTCCGATTTTCAAATTTTTTTTGTAACTTCTATTGTTACCCTTTATCTCTAAAATAAGACATCAGTTATGTTTTCAACATATGTAGTTACGGAGATATAGAGGATATCCCATACAACGTTTTATGTGGCGTTTTGGCGTGTGAATGAAATTCGTTCCTGAGACCCCAATGGGAGAAATGTAGCCCTACGTTAAAATTTGACCCGCTTCCCTAAAAGGTTCGCCATCACTGGAATAGTCTATCATATGTTTCTGAAATCGGCAAATGAGTGGCATTAATTGAGAGATATGCATAACTGTTCACACCAGACATCGATGTAATACAGATTTGAAAGACGTAAGTAGACTTACAAACACAATTAGCGTTGTCGTCGTCCCAGATAGATTTGTAGTTCTGCTGCTTGTAATTTTCTCTGCATTGACAGAGCTTCTTTCCTAACCCTTGAAAGCTGCAGTTGGTGCTAAAATATCCACAGTCACAACCTGCGGAGAAGAGAAAGCATTAGCATCTGCATGATTCTAAACCAAATAACATGTTAGAGTTTTGACTTATATTTGGAAGGAATTCGTGAATTTCTAACAATACCATTTCCCTTTTTACATACAAAGAAATTGTTTAGTGATCACATCAAGGAAATCAAATCTGATCGTAGTTACGTCTTATACATCAAGGAAATCAAATCTGATCG
>BGPR01005471.1:47758-59816 GCA_013235015.1 Araneus ventricosus | reverse complement strand
GCCCCACACGAGAGGAAGGTCTACCCGACAGAGACGGTCTTCCAGACAGGAGGCACGCCCTTCTGTGCAGAGAGGACAAGTAGATAATTGTCTCAGGTTTTCTCAGATCTATGTTGTATCAACTAATTGAATACCCGTACAAAATTTTCCCTGCAGGGGAAAGGTCTTCCAGACGGGGAGGCACGCCTTCTGTGCGGAGGGGTTAGAGTGTAATGAAATTGAACCAGTTTCATGCAGATCCTATTTATCAACTAGTTGAATTTGTACAAAAGTTTCTACCTGAGCAGAAGGGCAGGTCTACCCAGCAGGGCTGGTTTCCCACAGTGAGGCACGACCTGCTGTGGAGGACCAAGTGTAATGAAACCCAGTCTCAATTTTCATGAATCTATATTTATGAGCTAGTTGAATACAGTACAAAAATTTTCCCCGACAGCAGGAGGCAAAGTCTACCGATGAGGGAGTCGTGAGTGATCGGTCCTCTGCGGAGCTATCCCCTGGCGGCGGAGAGTACCAGGTGATTCAAAATCCGTTTGCAAAATGAACTGGCTGCCTTCTGGCGTGCTGGCTTAACAGCGGTAGAGGTGATTTTCGTTCAGTGTAGAAGGTATTAGGTACGTAGAACGATTGACGCACTTAGGTGCTTCATGGCTAAGTACAATGCTTCACTCAAGCTACTCAGCATAATACCTATGTTCCACGTCATCAGAAGTACTCGCTGTAGCTTGGCTTACAGAGCTGGTGACTGTCAAAGAAAGACTACTTTGTAACAAAATAACAAATTTAATGACGCTAGCTTCAGGTAAAATCGAATCAAATCATAGCGCATCATATCAAGCACGCTAAGCGGCAAGTCATGTGCAAAAGAAGAGAGTAGACGCACAGTAATCATGTCTTTCAGTACTCCAACAGGCTGCTCGCTATTGGATTTTGGTGGTATCACAAGAGGGCAGATCAGTCTGCTGCAATTTACCTCGGATGCTGCCAGATTCCGCGTGCACAGCTATTTATGATTATATTAATGGCCAGAGACTATGCTCGCAATTTGGCGAAAAAAATGGGCGGAATTGGCGGTCAGCAGAAGAATCAGGACACTGCCAAATTTACTATTTTACAACGATACATCTCTCAGGAATTGTAAGGTGGAGGAGACAAGCGGTACTTAAAGGAACATATATACGAAGACGTAATGACTTTCTGCAGAATAAAGGTATCAAGTGGTTCAGTGGTTGGGAGGCTGAGCTAATCTGCCTCTTGTTTTGCCATAGTGTTATTTTAATATACAGATGGTGAAAATAAGTTGAAACAAAAAAGATAAAACCACAAATGATTAGAAATAGACCCTGATTTCTTTATTCTCAGGCAAGTGATGTGAGTATCTAGCCTGTAGTTTAAATCGTCAGATGTTATACAGTTGCCAGAGCTATACTTTGAAATGGGACGATATTTAGGTAATGGCTTACAAAGATTCAATGTAATGCATCTTCCATTTCAGGAGTTCAATACAGACAAAGAATCACAATTTTTTGCAACGTAAGAAACATTTGCTCTACTCCAATCATACCATCAGAAATGGTGCTTTATCTATACGTTCTTTAACTAAAACGTGTCACTACAAATATCGGTGGAGAGCAGTCGCTGCTCCAAACGTGTCACTGGAGTATCAGTAGAAAGACATTTCTTTAACTAGTAATATTACTGAAATATCAGTGAGCATTCTTTGAACCTCAAAATCATGACTGAAATATCGGTAAGAAACATTCTTTAACCCCAAACGTGTCACTGAATATAGGTAGAAACATTCTTTAAAGCCCTAATGTCACTGAAATATCAGTGAAACATTCTTTAGCCTAACGTACCATTGAAATATCGGTAAGGCGTTCTTTAAGCTGAACGATAATTTCAGAATATCAATTAGAAACATTCTTCAACCCCAAACATGTTGCACTGAGAATATCGGTAAGAAACATTCTTTGGGCCCTAACATGTCTTTTCAGAATATCCAGTGAAACAGTCTTTAACCCCTAGCAGTGAGAGCATCTGGGTAATTCTATTTAACTCCAGACATTGTCGCAAGAATATCGGGTACAGAGTGTTCTTTAACCCCTAGCATTGTAGGGCATTGTCGGTGAGGGAAAACGATGGCACTGGCTTGGTAGTGTCGCAGAAACATTGAAAACGTTCTTTAACCCAAAACGTGTCACTGAAATATCAATTAAAACATTCTTTAACCCCAAACGTGTCTTTCTTCAAGGAAATATCGGTGAAACATTTGCTATTTGGAAGCATGCCACTGGAAATATCGGTGAAACATTCTTTAGCTTAAAACGATATGCTTTTCGATATCGGTAGAACGTGCTTTAGCCCCAAACGTGTCACTGGAATATCGGTGGAAACGTTCTCTAACCCCAAACGCGTATCATGAAATATCGGTAAACTGGAATTCTCTTTAACCCCCCCCAAACGTGTCACTGAAATATCAATTGAAGCATTCTTAAACCCCAAGTTCATTGAACAGGAGATTAATGTTGTATTCAAACAAACCAAAGAGGTCACTCACTTCTGCACTTTTTTCTCGATGTCATCAATTCCCTTTTCTATTCGTCGTCACTCGCTGCGCGTTTTTTTCCCGTCGAGCAGTGATGGCTGCCACTTGATCCGTTGCGCTGCCGCACACATAATCCAGTTCTTCGCATTCGTACACACTTTTGGCCAGAGAGGCCCTGGCGTACCTGTCATGCAGAAGCATATCCCATCTTCTGTGCACTTTCCTCCCATGCATGCAGTCGGAATCTGTTCTGCCCAGGGCTCTCTAGAAAGAAAAGAAAGAAAGATTCTCGTCATGCAGTGAAACTGTTTCCTGCGAAACTTCAGTTCATCAAAAGTGCAGACAGTTAATCTATTATCACCATCATTTGTCACCTTCGTTTCGAACGACTGTATCTTTTTAACATGGATTGTTCCTCCCATTAAGGGTCTCAGGGAAGGAAATTGATTCACACTTAAAACGCTACAAGAGCTGATACCAGGATCCTCCTTCTCTAAAACCCAACTTCTATATTTAAAAACATAACAATGTCTTATTTTAGAGATAAAGGTAACAACAGAAGTGCAAATATTAAAAAATTCGAGAAGTGCCAGTTCAGCGACTGCTGGAGTCGCAAAGATTGGGCAAAATACGGACAGGTGAGTACGATACTCCCATATCTGTGCTTCCCCTTATGTTAAAAACATAACTAATGTCTTATTTTAGAGATAAAAGAATGTATGCCTAGCTAAAAAATTAAAATTCGGGTATGGTTCAGCGACCTCTTTGAAGGTCGCAAAGTTGGAGGCAAAATACGGATGAATTGGTGATGATACTCATGTCAGTAACTACATATATTTAAAACATAACTAATGTCTTTATTTTAGAGATAAGGGTAACAACAGAAGTTACAAAAAACTTATGACAACTAAAACTTGAGAAGCTACAAAGTAAAATTAATCCTCACCTTTTAACATCAACGGCTATTTGAAATACAGTCTCCCGTCATTTTTTTATTTCACCTAAACAGTGATTGCAATTTTAAAGCCCTGATTGGTGCATCAGATGTTCCAACTGACTGCTATAAAAGGAAAGAGTTATTAAAATAATTTTATCATTAAAAGATGTTAATTCTAGTGAATTTAGTTAATAAACCCCAATTAAAAAAATTCACAGAATAACAACGTTTCTCTTATATTTCATTTTGAAATTATTTTTTGAAAGAAAAAGAATGGAAGTAATAGAGTTTTGTATGATGGGTTAATAAAGGAATATTACGTTGTTTAGTTTTAAATCGTAATAGCATTTAAGATTTACTGTGCAGAGGTCTATTTTGTAGTATACGAAATTTTGCTGTGCTCTGACGGAAAAGGTATAAATTTTCTAGAATTATGATTTGTTTGTAGAATGTATGGCAATTCGTATACCCGCACAAAATTTCTTTTTTTATCCTCAGTCAGGATATTGTGTTTCTAAATTCTACGATCGGAATTTCACTGGTACATATACATACCGTCATCTCATTAAAAAATATAGAGAAAGGGGAGGCGCAGTTCAGTTCACATAAATGGAACGATATAAATGACAACGGCGAGATAAGAATCATAAAACAAGTATTTCACATTAATATGCAGAATTTAAATATCAATCTCTTTATTATTTTGGAAGTAGTTAGTATAATGGTTACAGAAGAATAAGATAAATCACAAGTTTTATCACAATGTAGCAGGGTGTGGTAACCTTGATTTATCTATTCTGTAACTGTTATACTACTCTATATAAATATTATGATAAAATTCGTCAAATATTAACTAAAGCTTTTCTTCATTTATCGACATTCACAGTATCTGACAGACCCAAAACTAGTACTTCTTATATTTTATATTTCAGTATATTCAACTTTTTTTAATCTTGAGATCTATGGTTTCTTAAATCACTACCAGGTAGCACCGCTGGTATGGGAATCAGTTACAATTTTGTTGGTGATTGGCAGAGCGTTGTTGTGAAAATATTAAAATAGTGCTGCAGAATAAGAGTATAACAGGTACTGTCTAGAAACACATAAGATATTACAGAATTTCAATCCTGCAGGACAGTGATGGCGAGCTTTGGGAGAAGCTTAGTAGAAGAACATTCATTATTTTTTAAATTCTAGACGGTGGGTTATAAGTCAGTGGAGTCACTTTGAGAAAGGGAGGGAGGGGTGTAGACGAAAAAAGGATACTAATAATTTGGAGACACCGAAAACTTGTTAACAGAAAACTTGACAGATGACTTTCTTTTTTTGTGACAATGTCTTCCATCATTACAGTGATAGTCAGTCAGACTTTCTTGTGTGACAAAGTACGTTAGATTTCAATCGCTAATAACTACCAAAGCTGATATGCGAAAGAATGGTTGACGCCACAACGGATAGATCATATCTGTAAGGTTTGTCGCATAGTATTTGTTTTTTACCACCCTTGACGTCATCATATCTGAATTATGGCACAAGCGTGATTGTTATGAATTAGCTTTTTTTATGTAAGGTTATAAATAAGTGTAGGTGAAGCAGCGTTTTCGTTATGAGGTTGATCCTGGTGTCATTTTTTAAGAGCTTGAAGAATATTACTAGGACCCAAAGAGAGAAATAAAATTTATCAATTATGGTAAAAATCAATTAGGTGGAACATTTCAAACTTCGTGTGTTTTTTGTTACTCTTGCGCAGGTTTATTACGAATTATGCAGAAACTTACCAGAATGCAGCAATACGTAAAAGAGCTTGATATATATTGG
Organism: Araneus ventricosus; assembly: GCA_013235015.1. NCBI lineage: Eukaryota > Metazoa > Arthropoda > Arachnida > Araneae > Araneidae > Araneus > Araneus ventricosus. The sequence continues at coordinate 54,516 of BGPR01005471.1, read as the reverse complement.
TAGATTCAAATATTTGAATATTACGGAAATATGAGCGTAGTAGCAGTAAAATATTTTGTGCACATGCATGAAATCAGTTCTACATATACTGTCAATGGATATTAAACCATCAAAGCTGCTCTAAATGGAGCATAAGAAAGAAACACAATTCAGGTCCGCGCGGTAAGCTTTTTTTCGTGAAACGTCGGCCGATGGAATTCTAAAACAAGTATTTTCGTATTAATGTGCAGTTGTTATCAGCCTCTTTAATACAATATTTTACAGAGTAAGTATAATGGTTCCCAAGGAAGGTAGATAAATCTGAAACCACCAGAGACCCTTGCTGTACGTAAAACTTGATTTTATCTATTCTGCCAATCATACTACTTCTGTGTAAATATCGATAAGAAGATGATAATGGTTACATATTCTAATACAGGGTTTTACTTGTTTTGTGATTTTATCCGCGTTCGCGAAAACTCTGACATGGACCAGGCTTCTACTCTTATGTTTATTTATTTTCGCTTTCATGGCAATCTGTTTGACGATATAATAGAAGAACCTCATGACAAACATTATTTTGCACAAATGCTCAAATTTTCGTCGCCATTCGAATTTTTAATACAATGTTTTCTTTTGCGTATTAATCAAGTATTCACCGAGAGATTCATTACAGTTCTAAAGAAAACTGCGTATTAAAAGGAGCCGTAGGTTTTGTGTTAAAATTTGTGCAGGTGCGCGTATATAATATGATGGCGCACATTTGTCTCTTTGTGTCTAACCAGCACTCTTCAGCTCTTTGCGTGTTTGCCAGAATCGGCACTCTATTCAAACGCGTTCCGCGACCTTATTTATAACGCTGAATAATGTTGATTTAAGCGGCAGTAAAGGCCTGACTGTCTTGGGCAGAACTAAGCTGCACTATGCATTAGCAGGCGGTATATTCTATCGGTTATTGAATCAGCTCATTCTTTCATTGATCGCCGTGAGTATTAACGATTAATCTGGTGTTTATCGCACAGAAAAAGAGATTCGACAAATATCACTATATTTCTGAAAAAATTTCACCTGAGCGAATCATTTTGCTCTGTTATGTGTTGCCGTTTAAAGATGAGATGTCTTGGTGTTGCACTTCCAGAATATATGCTTTGAAAGATAAATTGAGAATAATATTTAAGAAATAAGATAATTTCTTATCATGCAGGCATTCATTAATTTATTTTGATTTATTGAATTAAATTAAAACTTATATTATTTACTTTAGTAGTTTTTATAACTATCATTTTTAACTTTATTGTTTGTTCATTTCATAAATAAAGTGTACCAAAATAATTAAGAATTGCCGTAAAAAATTTAGTTATATAAGAAATAATGTGTCTGAGGAAGTAGCGTCTGTAAGGAAAGTATTTGATTGTAAGTGCATCTGCGCCATCCTATTCTGATGTATATAAGTCAGTATCCATCGGACAGAATTCTTTTTTTGCCTAGTAGTTGGAGCCTGGACTTTGGACCCAGGAAGGTCATGCATTCAAATCTACGTACACCACAGTGGTGACGTCCGGAGCAAAACATACATAACACTAACTTTTTCTGCCCCTGCTAGATGGCGCAAAAAAATCACATCAATTCCCATCTTCTGCTACATTCACGAGATGGCATTTTCTAACTCAGCAACGCAGCTCTCCCAATTCAATGTGTACATTTTATAGTACAAACCCGCAGCGACGCATTCACAGCACAAAGTCTCTGTAACGCAGTTCTTAGCGCAAAGCCTGCACGCGTACCTGCGCGCAAAAAGTCGGGGCAGCAATCTGCGCAATATGCGCCAGCACACGGAAATTACCGCTCACGATATTCAGATAGTATTAAAAAAAGCTGGATTATCCTGCGATACTATGCCGCCATCCTATTCTGATGTATAATCAGTATCTACCTCAGTTAGAGAATTCTTTGTCTGGTGGTTAAGATTCTCCGACTCAGGACTAAAGATCTCCGGTTCAAATCTACAATACTTGCCACAGTTGTGACATTAGACAAAGCACACACACCCTTTTCCTTCTTCCCCACTACTAGATGGCAGCACCAAAAAATCACATCAAATCATCTTCTGGGTCACCAGATGGCGGCACCATAAAATCTTACATATCAGCTCTCCCAATTCAAGTGTGACATTTTATGGTACATTCTGTACAAAGTCTACCAGCACGTTCATAACGCACAAAACCTGCGTGCCTGCGCACAAACAATCAGGGCAGCAAGCTATTGCCACTTACAGCACCCAATTAATATCTTCCTTGATATTCAGATATTATAAAGGAAAACATTTTAGAAATTTATCTCCACACCTTATTGCACCGTGCTGCCATCCTATTCTAGATTATATAAGTCACAGTATCCACCCACTGCAGAGAGAAGGAATTCCTTTTTGTCTCTGGTGGTTAAGATGCTCGTCAGGACCCAAAGTCTCCGGTTCAATTCTACACTGCCACAAAATATTTGCTTTAACTAAATTTTCTTTGCTAGCAACATTCAAGAAATATATTTTTAAGTGTAAAAATAGTTTCGTGTCATTTTTCTTTTCACTCGCTTATGTTAAAATTTATGATTTTTTTTTATGAAGATTGACGTTGTAAAGAGATTGACATATTAATTAAAGATAAAATTAATCTAGGTTTCTATATATAAACTTAATGATTTTTATATCCCAGCTGCCAGTTTTGAGATCTGAATTTTTTATCTAAAAGAATGGGGACTAGGGATTGTTGTTAAATTTATTAACTTTTATTAAACTTATCGATATTTGCTTTCTTTTGTAAGAATTGTGACAGATTTTTTTCCTTCTCATTGCCATCTGATACCTGCACCTTGGCATTACCACTAAAACCATTAAACTTCCTTCTCTCAACAGCTAACCTCTATGGAAGGCTCTAATCTACCTGTAAACTTTTGTCCAAGTCTAGAAGAAGAGATTACTTAAATTTTTTAAAATTCTCTTTAAATTAGAAATTTTAGTGGAAAAAAGACGTTTAAATATAATATAAAATATGGAAAATATTAAAACAATCGTTAAAAAATGGCATCATTATCTGGATGGAATCAGACATCTTAGAAAAGTCTCAAATCATACCAATAAGAGCATTTATGGAAAACTTTAAGGGCAAATCTGAAACGCGATAGTTCAGAAAGACATTCCATAATTTTAACCTCCGTGAACCCTTCTAAGAATGCATTGTTTATACAAAAAAAAAAAATGACGGGGAGGCTGTTTTCCAAACAGCCGCTGATGTTAGACATGAGGGTAAGGTACAATGATCTCTCCAATCTAATTCTGTTTACTAACAGATTATTTCATGGGGAGAAAATCCGAAGTTATTTGCGCGACTATTTTACAGGCTTCTATATACAGGTAGTAATCTGTCTCTGGCATCTATGCAGGGTGCACATTTAAGTTCCCATCAGTCACCCTTCAGGACAGCTATGAGTCATAAAAGTAGGTATCTGGGGTGTACTAAAGGTGGCTGTGCCACACTTGATTAGACGTCTAGTGCCACCTAATGATCAAATTCAGAGAAATAGCTTTCCCTATTTCGAAACAATTACAAGATACCGAAAAAAGTCAGTTAGTTGTAAGAGCTCATTTTATTTTGCTGAAAAGACATTATCAATCAGTTGCTAAGAGAATCGTATGAAACCATGCATTTGTTTATTTCCCGATTTCTAAATTTTCAAGAATTTTGTACGACCTGATGTTGCTTCAGCTCCGGAACGTTTTCTATTGCGGATGACAGAAGTTCTTTGAGCAGAAAAAATAAAATGAATGCCTGAAAGTATGAATATATGAATAGGCTACCTGAAGGAGAAGAATGCCTATGAAATAAGTGCTCCTTTCTCCTGCGTGCCTTCAAGTATGGAATTCGCGATGGAACATTTCATGTTTTAAGTGTTCTAATCATTTTCATTTATAAGCAATTGCAATGTGCGTATTTTCAAGTTATAGAATTCGCGCGATGAACCATTTCATGTTTTAAATTATTCACAATCATTTCATTTATATTGCAGTATTGCGTGACTTCAAAGTTATAGAATTCGCTTGCGATGGAACCACCATTTCATGTTTTTAAAGTGTTCTAATCATTTCGTTATTATTGCGTGTGCGTGACTTCAAGGTATTATAAATTCGCGATGGGACATTTCATGTTTTAAGTATTTCTAATCATTTCATTTTATGTGTGCAATGTGCGTGACTTCAAGTTATAGAATTTAGCGATGGAACCATTTCATGTAAGTGTTCTAATCATTTCATTTATGTGCAATGTGCGTGACTTCAAGTTATAGAATTCGCGATGGAACCATTCATGTTTTTAAGTATTCTAATCATTTTCATTTATGTAGTACTGGCTGCGTGACTTTAAGTATAGAGATTCGCGATCGCCATTTTTCATGTTTTAAAGTGGAATTTCTAATCGATATTTCATTTTTTATGTGTGCAGTATTGTCTTTTCTTACTAAATATATGATGCTCTACAATTTTTGAGGAGTGATCTCCTGTTCTCATACAGTGTTCAGAGATTTAAAAATCTAACTCAAATTTAGGCCTAGGTAGTTTATCTCTCAGCATGTAATAAAGCTACTTTTACTCTACCTAGACTACATCTTTCATTCTGATAAGATAATGCTGTTCTGGATATCACTTGCTTGTACGCTAAAATTCAGTTGGGCGTTTTCTGGACTTCAAAGGAGTGAATACTTAAAATTCACACTGAATCTTTTTAGTACAAAAAACGACAACTAAGAAACACTTTTATAGCCAAAACCAGTTTTCAAAACTGAACAGGATGGAGATTCGTTCTTAGGAGTTTTTATTATTACTGTTTCAGACACTAGGGGTGTAAAAAAATCATTGGTTGTGTAATCTGTCCGTGACGATTTGGCGCCTTTCTTATCATAATGTTTCTACACAGGCCGATAAGATAAGACTGGACCGCATTTTTTTATTTTTGACAGCGTCCTTCATATCAGTGGAAGCAAGTTGAAATAGATCTGTAGAAGGTTTGCTGGTGATTTACATTTTGAATTCTAAAATTGCCTTTTAACGTGTATAGTCAGAATCTGTACAGATATTTTTTATATATTTGATATTATATTTATGCACATTCTGCAAAAGCACGTTAAAATGAGCTAATTCCAGCAATGTCCGGCGGGCCCCCTCCCCCCGGGGGGGGGCCCCCGGCCCCCCCCCCCGGGGGCGCGGCCCCCCCTCGGGGGAGGCACGCCCTGCTGTATGGAGGGGGACAAGTGTAATGAAATTGGTCTCAGATTTTCGCCAGATCTATATTTATGAGCTAGTTGAATACCCCGTACAAAAATTTTCCCCGACGGCGGGAGGCAAGGTCTACCCGATAGGGGTCAGTGAGTGATCCCCGGTCCCTCCACTGGAGCTATCCCTGGCCGTGGGAAGTGTAAGGTGATTCAAAAATCCAGATTTTAAAAATGAACTAGCTGCCTTCGGCGGTGTAACTTAACAGCATTTGTAGAGGTGAGATTTACTGGTCTAGTCGCCGAGGTATTAGGTACGTAGAACGATTGACACTTAAGTGCTTCATATTGACTAGTACAATACTTCACTACTCAGCTTCTCAACCTATAATGCCTATATTCCACGTATATCAGAAGTACTCCATTGTGAGAAACACAGAGCTGGTGACACAATCAAAGAAAGACTACTTTGTAACAAAATAACAAATTTAATAGAACAGCAACTAAATTAAAATCCGAAATCAAATCATAACATCATCAAACACGCTAGCGGTAAGATCATGCGAAAAAGAAGAGAGTGAACACAAGTAATCATCGTCTTTAAGTACTCCAACAGGCTGCTCGCTATTGGTTGAAAGGTGGTATCACAAAGAGGGCGGATCCGGTCTGCATGCAATTACAACTCGAGATACTGCCAGATGCCGCGATGATGCCACAACTGTTCGCCAGTTATATTAATGGCCAGAGACTATGCTCGCAATTTGGCGAAAAAAATAGGCGAATTGGCGATTGTAGAGAATCAGGGACACTGCCAAAATTTTATTTTGTGATACATCTCGAAATTGTAGGGTGGAGGGGACAAGCGGCCCTTAAAGACATATGTAGACGTAATAAACTTTCATATGAAATAAAAATTGTCGAAATCGGTTCAGTGGTTGAGGCTAGGCTAATGTACATCTTGTTTTGCCAAATTATTTTAAATATATAGATAATTTGTAAATAAATGAAAACAAAAAGATAAAATACACAGAATGGATTGAAATGAACCCTGATTTCTTTGTCTCGAAACCAGAATTAATTGGTATCTAAGCCTGTAGTTTAAATCGTCAGATATTTATACAGTTGCCAGAGCTATGCTTTGAATAGGACACGACAATGTTCAGAGTAATGGCTTACAAAGATTCAATGTGTCATCTTCCATTCAGGAGTTCAGCTGCCAGACAAAGAATCACGATTTTTTGCAGCAGTAAGAAACATTTATTTTGCTCATGCTCAATCATACCATCAGAAATGGTGCTTTATCTTGCGATTCTTTAACCCCAAACGTGTCACTGAAATATCGGTGGAAACATTCTTTAACTCCAAACGTGTCACTGAAATATCAGTAGAAACATTCTTTAACCCCAAACATGTTACTGAAATATCGGTAGAAACATTCTTGAACCTCAAATGATGCGCTTCGTTCAGTTACGTATGCTCATGCAGATTGAAACATCGAGTAGAAACATTCTTTAACTCAAACG
>BGPR01005471.1:31768-47733 GCA_013235015.1 Araneus ventricosus | reverse complement strand
ATCATGACTGAAATATCGGTAAGAAACATTCTTTAACCCCAAACGTGTCACTGAATATAGGTAGAAACATTCTTTAAAGCCCTAATGTCACTGAAATATCAGTGAAACATTCTTTAGCCTAACGTACCATTGAAATATCGGTAAGGCGTTCTTTAAGCTGAACGATAATTTCAGAATATCAATTAGAAACATTCTTCAACCCCAAACATGTTGCACTGAGAATATCGGTAAGAAACATTCTTTGGGCCCTAACATGTCTTTTCAGAATATCCAGTGAAACAGTCTTTAACCCCTAGCAGTGAGAGCATCTGGGTAATTCTATTTAACTCCAGACATTGTCGCAAGAATATCGGGTACAGAGTGTTCTTTAACCCCTAGCATTGTAGGGCATTGTCGGTGAGGGAAAACGATGGCACTGGCTTGGTAGTGTCGCAGAAACATTGAAAACGTTCTTTAACCCAAAACGTGTCACTGAAATATCAATTATGAAACATTCTTTACCCAAGACGTGTCTTTCTAAGAAATATCGGTGAAACTTGCTATTTGAAGAGCCAGAACTGGTAAATATCGGTGAAACTTCTTTAGCTAAAACGTATGCTTTCGAAATATCGAGTAGAAGCTCTTTAGCCATAACTGCACATGGAATATCGGTGGAAACGTTCTCTAACCCCAAACGTGTCAGTGAAATATCGGTAGAATGACATTCTCTTTAACCCCCCACAAACGTGTCACTGAAATATCAGTAGAAGACATTCTTAAACCCCAAGTTCATTGAACCGGGTTAGAGGTATTCAAACAAACCCAAGGGAAGGTCACTCACTTCTGCACTTTTTTCTCGATGTCATCAGATTCCTTTTCTATTCGTCGTCACTCGCTGACACGCGTTTTTCCCGTCGAGCAGTGATGGCTGCCACTTGATCCGTTGCGCTGCCGCACACATAATCCAGTTCTTCGCATTCGTACACACTTTTGGCCAGAGAGGCCCTGGCGTACCTGTCATGCAGAAGCATATCCCATCTTCTGTGCACTTTCCTCCCATGCATGCAGTCGGAATCTGTTCTGCCCAGGGCTCTCTAGAAAGAAAAGAAAGAAAGATTCTCGTCATGCAGTGAAACTGTTTCCTGCGAAACTTCAGTTCATCAAAAGTGCAGACAGTTAATCTATTATCACCATCATTTGTCACCTTCGTTTCGAACGACTGTATCTTTTTAACATGGATTGTTCCTCCCATTAAGGGTCTCAGGGAAGGAAATTGATTCACACTTAAAACGCTACAAGAGCTGATACCAGGATCCTCCTTCTCTAAAACCCAACTTCTATATTTAAAAACATAACAATGTCTTATTTTAGAGATAAAGGTAACAACAGAAGTGCAAATATTAAAAAATTCGAGAAGTGCCAGTTCAGCGACTGCTGGAGTCGCAAAGATTGGGCAAAATACGGACAGGTGAGTACGATACTCCCATATCTGTGCTTCCCCTTATGTTAAAAACATAACTAATGTCTTATTTTAGAGATAAAAGAATGTATGCCTAGCTAAAAAATTAAAATTCGGGTATGGTTCAGCGACCTCTTTGAAGGTCGCAAAGTTGGAGGCAAAATACGGATGAATTGGTGATGATACTCATGTCAGTAACTACATATATTTAAAACATAACTAATGTCTTTATTTTAGAGATAAGGGTAACAACAGAAGTTACAAAAAACTTATGACAACTAAAACTTGAGAAGCTACAAAGTAAAATTAATCCTCACCTTTTAACATCAACGGCTATTTGAAATACAGTCTCCCGTCATTTTTTTATTTCACCTAAACAGTGATTGCAATTTTAAAGCCCTGATTGGTGCATCAGATGTTCCAACTGACTGCTATAAAAGGAAAGAGTTATTAAAATAATTTTATCATTAAAAGATGTTAATTCTAGTGAATTTAGTTAATAAACCCCAATTAAAAAAATTCACAGAATAACAACGTTTCTCTTATATTTCATTTTGAAATTATTTTTTGAAAGAAAAAGAATGGAAGTAATAGAGTTTTGTATGATGGGTTAATAAAGGAATATTACGTTGTTTAGTTTTAAATCGTAATAGCATTTAAGATTTACTGTGCAGAGGTCTATTTTGTAGTATACGAAATTTTGCTGTGCTCTGACGGAAAAGGTATAAATTTTCTAGAATTATGATTTGTTTGTAGAATGTATGGCAATTCGTATACCCGCACAAAATTTCTTTTTTTATCCTCAGTCAGGATATTGTGTTTCTAAATTCTACGATCGGAATTTCACTGGTACATATACATACCGTCATCTCATTAAAAAATATAGAGAAAGGGGAGGCGCAGTTCAGTTCACATAAATGGAACGATATAAATGACAACGGCGAGATAAGAATCATAAAACAAGTATTTCACATTAATATGCAGAATTTAAATATCAATCTCTTTATTATTTTGGAAGTAGTTAGTATAATGGTTACAGAAGAATAAGATAAATCACAAGTTTTATCACAATGTAGCAGGGTGTGGTAACCTTGATTTATCTATTCTGTAACTGTTATACTACTCTATATAAATATTATGATAAAATTCGTCAAATATTAACTAAAGCTTTTCTTCATTTATCGACATTCACAGTATCTGACAGACCCAAAACTAGTACTTCTTATATTTTATATTTCAGTATATTCAACTTTTTTTAATCTTGAGATCTATGGTTTCTTAAATCACTACCAGGTAGCACCGCTGGTATGGGAATCAGTTACAATTTTGTTGGTGATTGGCAGAGCGTTGTTGTGAAAATATTAAAATAGTGCTGCAGAATAAGAGTATAACAGGTACTGTCTAGAAACACATAAGATATTACAGAATTTCAATCCTGCAGGACAGTGATGGCGAGCTTTGGGAGAAGCTTAGTAGAAGAACATTCATTATTTTTTAAATTCTAGACGGTGGGTTATAAGTCAGTGGAGTCACTTTGAGAAAGGGAGGGAGGGGTGTAGACGAAAAAAGGATACTAATAATTTGGAGACACCGAAAACTTGTTAACAGAAAACTTGACAGATGACTTTCTTTTTTTGTGACAATGTCTTCCATCATTACAGTGATAGTCAGTCAGACTTTCTTGTGTGACAAAGTACGTTAGATTTCAATCGCTAATAACTACCAAAGCTGATATGCGAAAGAATGGTTGACGCCACAACGGATAGATCATATCTGTAAGGTTTGTCGCATAGTATTTGTTTTTTACCACCCTTGACGTCATCATATCTGAATTATGGCACAAGCGTGATTGTTATGAATTAGCTTTTTTTATGTAAGGTTATAAATAAGTGTAGGTGAAGCAGCGTTTTCGTTATGAGGTTGATCCTGGTGTCATTTTTTAAGAGCTTGAAGAATATTACTAGGACCCAAAGAGAGAAATAAAATTTATCAATTATGGTAAAAATCAATTAGGTGGAACATTTCAAACTTCGTGTGTTTTTTGTTACTCTTGCGCAGGTTTATTACGAATTATGCAGAAACTTACCAGAATGCAGCAATACGTAAAAGAGCTTGATATATATTGGTAGATTCAAATATTTGAATATTACGGAAATATGAGCGTAGTAGCAGTAAAATATTTTGTGCACATGCATGAAATCAGTTCTACATATACTGTCAATGGATATTAAACCATCAAAGCTGCTCTAAATGGAGCATAAGAAAGAAACACAATTCAGGTCCGCGCGGTAAGCTTTTTTTCGTGAAACGTCGGCCGATGGAATTCTAAAACAAGTATTTTCGTATTAATGTGCAGTTGTTATCAGCCTCTTTAATACAATATTTTACAGAGTAAGTATAATGGTTCCCAAGGAAGGTAGATAAATCTGAAACCACCAGAGACCCTTGCTGTACGTAAAACTTGATTTTATCTATTCTGCCAATCATACTACTTCTGTGTAAATATCGATAAGAAGATGATAATGGTTACATATTCTAATACAGGGTTTTACTTGTTTTGTGATTTTATCCGCGTTCGCGAAAACTCTGACATGGACCAGGCTTCTACTCTTATGTTTATTTATTTTCGCTTTCATGGCAATCTGTTTGACGATATAATAGAAGAACCTCATGACAAACATTATTTTGCACAAATGCTCAAATTTTCGTCGCCATTCGAATTTTTAATACAATGTTTTCTTTTGCGTATTAATCAAGTATTCACCGAGAGATTCATTACAGTTCTAAAGAAAACTGCGTATTAAAAGGAGCCGTAGGTTTTGTGTTAAAATTTGTGCAGGTGCGCGTATATAATATGATGGCGCACATTTGTCTCTTTGTGTCTAACCAGCACTCTTCAGCTCTTTGCGTGTTTGCCAGAATCGGCACTCTATTCAAACGCGTTCCGCGACCTTATTTATAACGCTGAATAATGTTGATTTAAGCGGCAGTAAAGGCCTGACTGTCTTGGGCAGAACTAAGCTGCACTATGCATTAGCAGGCGGTATATTCTATCGGTTATTGAATCAGCTCATTCTTTCATTGATCGCCGTGAGTATTAACGATTAATCTGGTGTTTATCGCACAGAAAAAGAGATTCGACAAATATCACTATATTTCTGAAAAAATTTCACCTGAGCGAATCATTTTGCTCTGTTATGTGTTGCCGTTTAAAGATGAGATGTCTTGGTGTTGCACTTCCAGAATATATGCTTTGAAAGATAAATTGAGAATAATATTTAAGAAATAAGATAATTTCTTATCATGCAGGCATTCATTAATTTATTTTGATTTATTGAATTAAATTAAAACTTATATTATTTACTTTAGTAGTTTTTATAACTATCATTTTTAACTTTATTGTTTGTTCATTTCATAAATAAAGTGTACCAAAATAATTAAGAATTGCCGTAAAAAATTTAGTTATATAAGAAATAATGTGTCTGAGGAAGTAGCGTCTGTAAGGAAAGTATTTGATTGTAAGTGCATCTGCGCCATCCTATTCTGATGTATATAAGTCAGTATCCATCGGACAGAATTCTTTTTTTGCCTAGTAGTTGGAGCCTGGACTTTGGACCCAGGAAGGTCATGCATTCAAATCTACGTACACCACAGTGGTGACGTCCGGAGCAAAACATACATAACACTAACTTTTTCTGCCCCTGCTAGATGGCGCAAAAAAATCACATCAATTCCCATCTTCTGCTACATTCACGAGATGGCATTTTCTAACTCAGCAACGCAGCTCTCCCAATTCAATGTGTACATTTTATAGTACAAACCCGCAGCGACGCATTCACAGCACAAAGTCTCTGTAACGCAGTTCTTAGCGCAAAGCCTGCACGCGTACCTGCGCGCAAAAAGTCGGGGCAGCAATCTGCGCAATATGCGCCAGCACACGGAAATTACCGCTCACGATATTCAGATAGTATTAAAAAAAGCTGGATTATCCTGCGATACTATGCCGCCATCCTATTCTGATGTATAATCAGTATCTACCTCAGTTAGAGAATTCTTTGTCTGGTGGTTAAGATTCTCCGACTCAGGACTAAAGATCTCCGGTTCAAATCTACAATACTTGCCACAGTTGTGACATTAGACAAAGCACACACACCCTTTTCCTTCTTCCCCACTACTAGATGGCAGCACCAAAAAATCACATCAAATCATCTTCTGGGTCACCAGATGGCGGCACCATAAAATCTTACATATCAGCTCTCCCAATTCAAGTGTGACATTTTATGGTACATTCTGTACAAAGTCTACCAGCACGTTCATAACGCACAAAACCTGCGTGCCTGCGCACAAACAATCAGGGCAGCAAGCTATTGCCACTTACAGCACCCAATTAATATCTTCCTTGATATTCAGATATTATAAAGGAAAACATTTTAGAAATTTATCTCCACACCTTATTGCACCGTGCTGCCATCCTATTCTAGATTATATAAGTCACAGTATCCACCCACTGCAGAGAGAAGGAATTCCTTTTTGTCTCTGGTGGTTAAGATGCTCGTCAGGACCCAAAGTCTCCGGTTCAATTCTACACTGCCACAAAATATTTGCTTTAACTAAATTTTCTTTGCTAGCAACATTCAAGAAATATATTTTTAAGTGTAAAAATAGTTTCGTGTCATTTTTCTTTTCACTCGCTTATGTTAAAATTTATGATTTTTTTTTATGAAGATTGACGTTGTAAAGAGATTGACATATTAATTAAAGATAAAATTAATCTAGGTTTCTATATATAAACTTAATGATTTTTATATCCCAGCTGCCAGTTTTGAGATCTGAATTTTTTATCTAAAAGAATGGGGACTAGGGATTGTTGTTAAATTTATTAACTTTTATTAAACTTATCGATATTTGCTTTCTTTTGTAAGAATTGTGACAGATTTTTTTCCTTCTCATTGCCATCTGATACCTGCACCTTGGCATTACCACTAAAACCATTAAACTTCCTTCTCTCAACAGCTAACCTCTATGGAAGGCTCTAATCTACCTGTAAACTTTTGTCCAAGTCTAGAAGAAGAGATTACTTAAATTTTTTAAAATTCTCTTTAAATTAGAAATTTTAGTGGAAAAAAGACGTTTAAATATAATATAAAATATGGAAAATATTAAAACAATCGTTAAAAAATGGCATCATTATCTGGATGGAATCAGACATCTTAGAAAAGTCTCAAATCATACCAATAAGAGCATTTATGGAAAACTTTAAGGGCAAATCTGAAACGCGATAGTTCAGAAAGACATTCCATAATTTTAACCTCCGTGAACCCTTCTAAGAATGCATTGTTTATACAAAAAAAAAAAATGACGGGGAGGCTGTTTTCCAAACAGCCGCTGATGTTAGACATGAGGGTAAGGTACAATGATCTCTCCAATCTAATTCTGTTTACTAACAGATTATTTCATGGGGAGAAAATCCGAAGTTATTTGCGCGACTATTTTACAGGCTTCTATATACAGGTAGTAATCTGTCTCTGGCATCTATGCAGGGTGCACATTTAAGTTCCCATCAGTCACCCTTCAGGACAGCTATGAGTCATAAAAGTAGGTATCTGGGGTGTACTAAAGGTGGCTGTGCCACACTTGATTAGACGTCTAGTGCCACCTAATGATCAAATTCAGAGAAATAGCTTTCCCTATTTCGAAACAATTACAAGATACCGAAAAAAGTCAGTTAGTTGTAAGAGCTCATTTTATTTTGCTGAAAAGACATTATCAATCAGTTGCTAAGAGAATCGTATGAAACCATGCATTTGTTTATTTCCCGATTTCTAAATTTTCAAGAATTTTGTACGACCTGATGTTGCTTCAGCTCCGGAACGTTTTCTATTGCGGATGACAGAAGTTCTTTGAGCAGAAAAAATAAAATGAATGCCTGAAAGTATGAATATATGAATAGGCTACCTGAAGGAGAAGAATGCCTATGAAATAAGTGCTCCTTTCTCCTGCGTGCCTTCAAGTATGGAATTCGCGATGGAACATTTCATGTTTTAAGTGTTCTAATCATTTTCATTTATAAGCAATTGCAATGTGCGTATTTTCAAGTTATAGAATTCGCGCGATGAACCATTTCATGTTTTAAATTATTCACAATCATTTCATTTATATTGCAGTATTGCGTGACTTCAAAGTTATAGAATTCGCTTGCGATGGAACCACCATTTCATGTTTTTAAAGTGTTCTAATCATTTCGTTATTATTGCGTGTGCGTGACTTCAAGGTATTATAAATTCGCGATGGGACATTTCATGTTTTAAGTATTTCTAATCATTTCATTTTATGTGTGCAATGTGCGTGACTTCAAGTTATAGAATTTAGCGATGGAACCATTTCATGTAAGTGTTCTAATCATTTCATTTATGTGCAATGTGCGTGACTTCAAGTTATAGAATTCGCGATGGAACCATTCATGTTTTTAAGTATTCTAATCATTTTCATTTATGTAGTACTGGCTGCGTGACTTTAAGTATAGAGATTCGCGATCGCCATTTTTCATGTTTTAAAGTGGAATTTCTAATCGATATTTCATTTTTTATGTGTGCAGTATTGTCTTTTCTTACTAAATATATGATGCTCTACAATTTTTGAGGAGTGATCTCCTGTTCTCATACAGTGTTCAGAGATTTAAAAATCTAACTCAAATTTAGGCCTAGGTAGTTTATCTCTCAGCATGTAATAAAGCTACTTTTACTCTACCTAGACTACATCTTTCATTCTGATAAGATAATGCTGTTCTGGATATCACTTGCTTGTACGCTAAAATTCAGTTGGGCGTTTTCTGGACTTCAAAGGAGTGAATACTTAAAATTCACACTGAATCTTTTTAGTACAAAAAACGACAACTAAGAAACACTTTTATAGCCAAAACCAGTTTTCAAAACTGAACAGGATGGAGATTCGTTCTTAGGAGTTTTTATTATTACTGTTTCAGACACTAGGGGTGTAAAAAAATCATTGGTTGTGTAATCTGTCCGTGACGATTTGGCGCCTTTCTTATCATAATGTTTCTACACAGGCCGATAAGATAAGACTGGACCGCATTTTTTTATTTTTGACAGCGTCCTTCATATCAGTGGAAGCAAGTTGAAATAGATCTGTAGAAGGTTTGCTGGTGATTTACATTTTGAATTCTAAAATTGCCTTTTAACGTGTATAGTCAGAATCTGTACAGATATTTTTTATATATTTGATATTATATTTATGCACATTCTGCAAAAGCACGTTAAAATGAGCTAATTCCAGCAATGAACATGTCACTGAAATATCGGTAGAAACATTCTTTAACCCCTAACATGCCATTGAAATATCGGTAGAAACATTCTTTAACCCCAAACGTGTCACTGAAATATCGGTAGAAACATTCTTTAACCCCAAACGTGTCACTGAAATATAGGTAGAAACATTCTTTAAGCCCTAACATGTCACTGAAATATCGGTAGAAACATTCTTTAACCCCTAACATGCCATTGAAATATCGGTAGAAACATTCTTTAACCCCAAACGTGTCACTGAAATATCGGTAGAAACATTCTTTAACCCCAAACGTGTCACTGAAATATCAGTAGAAACATTCTTAAACCCCAAGAAGTTCATTGAACAATTAATAGACGCATTCAACAAACCCAAGAGGGTCACTCACTTCTGCACTTTTTCTCGATGTCATCGAATTCCTTTTCTTCGTCGTCACACTCGCACCACGCGTTTTTCCCGTCGACATTGAAAACGCACTTGACGTCGGTGCCTTTGCCACACATATCCGGATTCTTCTCGCATTCGTACACCTTTTGGCAGAGGGGCCCACCAATGCCTGTCGTGCAGAAGCATGTCCCATCTTCTGTGCACTTTCCTCCGTACATGCAGTCGGAATCATTTCTGCAGGGCTCTCCTAGAAGAAAAGAAAAGAAGATTCTCGTCACAGCGCAGTGAAACTGTTTTATGCGAAACTTCAGGATTTCGTCAAAATGCAGACGGTTAATCTATTATCTGTCATTGTCCTTCGTTTCAGACATTTGTTATCTTTTTTAACGTAGGATTACGTTCCTCCCATTGGGGTCTCAGGAAGGAAATTGATTCACACGCCAAAACGCTACAAAATTTGATATGGGAGATCCTCTATATCTCGGTAACTACATATGTTAAAAACATAACTAATGTCTTATTTTAGAGATAAAGGGTAACAACAGAAGTTACAGAAAATATTAAAAATTCGAAGTGTAGTTCAGCGACTACTGAGTCGCAAAGTTGGGCCAAAATACGGACGAATTGGTGATGCGATACTC
The DNA here is from genome assembly GCA_013235015.1 of Araneus ventricosus. Taxonomy (NCBI): domain Eukaryota; kingdom Metazoa; phylum Arthropoda; class Arachnida; order Araneae; family Araneidae; genus Araneus; species Araneus ventricosus. The sequence continues at coordinate 37,965 of BGPR01005471.1, read as the reverse complement.
CATATCTCGGTAACTACATATGTTAAAAACATAACTAATGTCTTATTTTAGAGATAAAGGGTAACAACACAAGCTACAAAAAAATTAAAAATTCGAATTGTAGTTCAGCGACTACTGAGTCGCAAAGTTGGGCCAAAATACGGATGAATTGGTGATGCGATACTCCATATCTCGGTAACTACATATGTTAAAAACATAACTAATGTCTTATTTTAGAGATAAAGGGTAACAACAGAAGTTACAAAAAAACTTACTTAAACCTAAAAACTTACGAGAAGCTTCGAGTAAAGTAGTCCTACGCTTTTAACATCAGCGGCTGTTTGAAAATACAGTCTCCCGTCATTTTTTTTATTTTCACCTAAACAGTGCAATTTTTAGCCCTGATTGGTGCATCTGAATGTTTAACTGACTGCTATAAAAAGGAAAATTCAATAAAAATAATTTTTATCATTAAAAGATATTTAATTCTAATTAAAATTTAGTTAATAAGCTTAATTAAAAAATTCAAGAATAACGTTTTCTCTTATATTTCATTGAGAAATTATTTTTTTGAAAAAGTGGAGTAATAGAGTTTTGACGTATGATGGGTTAATAAAGGAAACTCTGTTACGATTGTTTAGTTTTAGTCATATTAACGCCCCAATTTGCACCAACGCGAGGTCTATTTTGTGATATACCCCGAAATTTTGCTGTGCTCTGACGGAAAGGTATAAATTTTTCTACAAGTCGCAATTTGTTTATGAAATGTGTAATTCGTATGCCGCACGGAAATTTCTTTTTTATCCTCAGGATATTGTGTTTTAAATTCTACGATCGGAATTTCACTAATTTACGCCATACATACCGTCATCTCACTTAAAAATATAAGAAAGGCGCAGTTCGGGTCCGCGCCGTAGATTGTTCGTGACAACGGCGAGATAAAATCATAAAACAAGTATTTCGCATTAATATGCAATTTAAATATCAATCTCTTTAATACAATATTTACACAGAGTAGTTAGTATAATGGTTACAGAATAGATAAATCACAAGTTTATCGCATGTAGCAAGGGTCTGTGGTAGCTTGTGATTTATCTATTCTGTAACCATTATACTACTCTGTGTAAATATTGTATTAAAGAGATTTATAATTAAATTACATATTAATACGAAGCACTTGTTTCGTGATTTTATCACGACGTTTTCACGAAACATCTACGGCTTGGACCCGAACTGAACCTTTCTTATGTTTTTTTCATATTTTAATTATATTCAACTTTTTAATCTTGAGATCTATGGTTTCTTAAAATCACTACCAGGTGGCACCACTGGTATGGAATCAAGTTCTAATTTGTTTAGTGATTAGCCGACGATTAATTGCTGAAAATATTAAAATAGTGTAGAATAGTATAGTGCCATCTAGAACACATAAGTGTGCAAAATTTCAATCCTCTAGGACAGTGATGGCGAAGCTTTTTGAGAAGCGAGTAAAATTTCGTTCATTATTTTTTTAAATTCTAGACAGTGGGTTACTAAGTCAGTGGAGTCACTTTGAAAGGGGGGGGGAGGGGGTGTGGTGAAAAGGATACTAATAATTTGGAGACACCGAAAACTTGTTAACAGAAAAACTTGACAGATGGCTTTCTTTTTTTTGACGTGAAAATGTCTTCCCGCTCGTTACAGTGATAGTCGGTCGAACTTTCTTGTGTGACAAAATACCGTTAGATTTCAATCGCTAATAACTACGAGACTGATAATGCGAAAAGAATGGTTGACGCCACAACGGATAGATCATATCTGTAAGAGTTTGTCGCATAGTATTTGTTTTGCCTGTGACGTCATCATATCAGTGTAGGCGCAAGCGCGTGATTGTTATGAATTAGCTTTATGTAAGGTTATAAATAAGTGTAGAGTGGAAACGCGTTTAGTTATGAGGTTGATCCTGGTGTCATTTTAAAGAGCTTGAAGAATATTACTAGGACCCAAAGAGAGAAAATAAGAATATTTATCAGAATATGAGTAAAAATCGGTATTAAATTGAACATTTCAAACTTCGCGTGTGTTTTTTGATTATAACACGCAGAGTTTATTTTTGAATTGTACGAAACTTACAGAATACATGGCAATACGTAAAAGAAACATTGTATTAAAATTTGAATTCAAATATTTGAATATTACGGAAATATGAGCATGTGTAGTAAATAATGTTTATTGCACATACGCGAAATGTAGTTCTATATACTGTCAGCAGATGTCGCCATCAAAAGCTGCTCTAAATAGAGCATAAGAAAGGCGCAGTTCGGGTCCGCGCAGTAGCTTTTTCGTGGAAACGTCGTGATAAATTCCTAAAACAAGTATTTCGTATTAATATGCAATTTAATTATCAGCCTCTTTAATACAATATTTACACAGAGTAGTATAATGGTTACAGAGTAGATAAATCACAAGCTACCAGAGACCCTTGCTACATGCAATAAACTTTTGATTTATCTATTCTGTAATCATTATACTACTCTGTGTAAATATTGTATTAAAGAGATTGATAATTAAGTTACATATTAATACAGAACACTTGTTTTGTGATTTTATCCCGCGATTTTCGCGAAAACTCTACGGCGCGGACCCGAACTGCGCCTTTCTTATGTTTTATTTATTTCACTTTTCATGGCGCCATCTGTTGACAGTATATAGAACTACATTTAGCGTATCCGCAGTAAAACATTATTTACTACAAATGCTCAAATTTTCCGTCATATTCAGATTTTAATACAATGTTTCTTTTACGTATTGTCAAGTATTCTGAAAGGTTCGTACAATTCTAAAGAAAACTCTGCATATTCTAAAAAGAAACCATGCGGAGTTTGAAATGTTAAATTTAATACAGAATTTTACTTATACTCTAATAAATATTTTTATTGTCTCACTTTGTGTCCTAGTAACACTCTTCAAGCTCTTTAAAATGACACCAGAATCAACCTCCTAACTAAACGCGTTTCCACGATACACTTATTTATAACACTAGATAATGTTAATTCATAACAATCACGCGCATGTGCCTACACTGGTACGATGATGTCACAGGCAAAACAAATACTATGCGACAAACTCTTACAGATATGACCTATCCGTTGTGGGGTCAACCATTCTTTCCGTATTATTAGTCTCGTAGGTATTAGCGATTCAAATCTGGCGGTATTTTGTCACACAAGAAAGTTCGACCGACTATCACTGTAACGAGCGGAAAGACGCTTTCACGCCTAAACGAAATCAACTTATTTGCTCTGATATGTGTTAAATTTAAAATGAATGTCTTAATTACAGAATATATGCTTTGAAAGATAAATTGAAATAATGTTAAAAATAAGATAATTTCTTATCCATGAGCATTCGTAAGGAGAATTTATTTTGATTTATTGAATTAAATTAAAACTTATAATATTTTACTATTAGTTTTTTTATAACTATCAATTTTTAACTTTATTGTTTGTTCATTTCATCAAATAAGAATGACGCAAAATAATTAAAAATTTGCCCGTAAAAAATTTAGTTACGTATAAAGAGGAAATATTGTCTGAGAGTAGCGTCTGTAAGAGAAAGTATTTAAATTGTAGTGCATCTGCTGCGCCATCCTATTCTGATGTATATAAGTCAGTATCCACCTCCGGACAGAGGGAATTCTTTTTGCCTAGTGGTTAAGATGCTGGACTTTGGACCCAGAGGTCTCCGATTCAAATCTACGTACACCACAGTGGTGACGACCGAACGAAGCATACGCAACACCTACTTTCTGCCCCACTACTAGATGGCGGCACCAAAAATCACATCAATTCCATCTTCTGCTACATTCACGAGATGGCAGCACTACAACTCCTACAGCAACGCAGCTCTCCCAATTCAATGTCAATGACACATTTTATAGTACAAACCCTGTGACGCATTTCACAGCACAAAGTCTATGACGCAGTTCATAGCACAAAGCCTGCACGTACCTGCGCACAAAGAATCGGGGCAGCAATCTGCGCAATATGCACCAGCACACGGAAGTGCAATTACCGCTCTTTGATATTCAGATAGTATTAAAAAAAGCTGGGATTGCTCCTGCAGTACACCATGCTGCGCCATCCTATTCTGATGTATATAAATCAGTATCTACCTCCGGACAGAGGGAATTCTTTTTGTCTGGTGGTTAAGATTCTCGACTCGGGACCCAAAGGTCTCCGGTTCAAATCTACGTACTGCCACAGTTGTGACGACCAGACAAAGCACACGCAACACCTACCTTCTTCCCCACTACTAGATGGCAGCACCAAAAATCACATCAAATCCATCTTCTATTAGATTCACCAGATGGCAGCACCATAAATCTTACAGCAACTCAGCTCTCCCAATTCAGAGTCAATGACACATTTTATAGTACATTCACAGCACAAAGTCTGTGGCACAGTTCATAGCACAAAGCCTGCACGTGCCTGCGCACAAACAATCGGGGCAGCAATATGCCCACAGCGCAATTATCGCTTCCTTGATATTCAGATAATATAAAGGAAAAAAGGCTGGGGGTTGCTCCTGTAATGCACCGTGCTGCGCCATCCTATTCTGAATTATATAAGTCAGTATCCACCTGCGGAGAGAGGGAATTCCTTTTGTCTAGTGGTTAAGATGCTCGACTCGGGACCCAAAGTCTCCGGTTCAATTCTACGCACTGCCACAAAATATTTACTTTAACTAAATTTTCTTTTGCGCTAGCAACATTCAGAAATATTTTTAAGTGCATGCAAAAATAGTTTCGTGTCATTTTTTTCTTTTCACTCGCTTATGTTAAAATTTATGATTTTTATGAAGATGCGACGTTGTAAAGTTGACATATTAATTAAAAGATTAATAAAAATTAATCTAGGTTTCTATATATAAACTTAATGATTTTTATATCAGCTGCCAGTTTTAGAATCTATTAGATTTTTTATCTAAAAGAATGGGGTTTAGGGATTGTTGTTTAAATTATTAAACTTTTATTAAACTTATCGATAAAATTTTAGCTTTCTTTGTAAAGTGTACCGGCAGATTTTTTTCCTTCTCGTACCATCTGATACACTTGGCGTACCACTAAACCATTAAAACTTCACTTCTCTCGCTTAGCTAACCTCTATGGGCTCTAATCTGCCTGTAGAGAAACTTTGTCCAAGGTCTGGAAAGTTGCCAAATTTTTTAAAAATTCTCTTTAAATTAGAAATTTTAGTGGAAAAAGGACGTTTAAAATATAGTATTAAAATATGGAAAATATTAAAACAATCCGTTAAAAATGGCATCATTTATCTGGATGGAATCAGACATCATGAAAAAGTCTCAAATCATACCAATAAAGAGCATTGTGAAACTTTACAGAACGAAATCTGAAACGCGACTCAAGAGTTCGAAAGACATTCCGCAATTTTAACCTCCGTGAACCCTTCTAAGAATGCGTGTTTATACAAAAAAAAATGACGGGAGGCTGTTTTTTCAAACAGCCGCTGATGTTAAAGGCGTAGGGGTAAAGGTACAATGATCTCCAATCTAATTCTGTTTACTAACAGATTATTTCTGTGGGGGAGAAAATCCGAAGTTATTTGCGCGACTATTTTACGAGCTTCTATACCAGGTAAAACAATCTGTCTCTACAGCATCTATACAGGGTGCACATTTAAGTTCTGAGTCACCCCTTCAGAACAGCTATAGTCATAAAAGTGGTGTCTAGGTGTACTAAAGTGGCTATGTGCCACGCGATTAGACGTCACAGTGCCACCTAGCGTCAAAATTCAGAAATAGCTTTCCTATTTCGAAAACAGTACAAGATACCGAAAAAAAGTCAGTTACAAAGTTGTAGAGCATCATTTATTTTGCACGAAAGGATAACATTGCTCAAATGATTGCTAAGAAGAGATCGTATGAAACATGCATTTGTTTGGCTACGATTTCTAATTTTCAAGAGATTTTGTACAGAGCCTGATGTTGCTTCAGCTCCGGAACGTTTTCTATTGCGGATGACAGAAAGTTCTTTGAGCAAGAAAAATAAATGAATGCCTGAAAGTATGAATATATGAATAGGCACACGAAGGAAAGAATGCCTAATAAGAAATAAGTGCTCCTTTCTCCCATGTTTCGTGCCTTCAAAGTTATAGAATTCGCGATGGAACAATTTCATGTTTTAAGTGTTCTAATCATTTCATTTATGTGTGCAATGT
>BGPR01005471.1:11590-26104 GCA_013235015.1 Araneus ventricosus | reverse complement strand
CGGGGAGGATAAATACAAAGTAAATTAATAAATTCTACTACACAATGGCTTACCAAGGAATTTTTTGAAGTGTTTTGTGTGTCTGAGGGATATTTTTTTAAAAAATTCTTGCCCTGTGTATATATGCTGTATTGTTTGTTAATACTATTCTCTATTTTATTTAAAAGGCCACAAACTTTAAATTTAACTAATTTACTCTTTCATTTTGAGTCAAACTAAATAGCAAAATTTTCAATAAATTGTAATACTAATTTTAATAACTTGATTTGTATTTTAATTAAGTGTGGCAGGGTTACTTAGGATAATACATAAAAACTATGAAAATAATTATTAATTTATACAATAAATTCAAGCAATTGTTTCGTAGTTTTAGAAATCGCACAAAATGGAATATTTTAGTATTATCAAAAATTTGGAATGTAATGCATCTCTAAATTTAATACTTTAAAGAATTTATTTCAATTACTATAGTTTTATCTATTGTAATTTTTTTTCATGCTAATCTACTCTCCCTGAATTTACTCTGTGCAAGAAAAGCAACTAAAAAATTCATGATATTTAGTAAATTAATTACAGAATTTATGTTGGAAAAGGTATCTTTGTTTCTGCTAAATATATAATGTATTACTTTAAAAATACAATTAAATCAGTTTTATCATTTACATATATTTAAACTTCTTTCTAAAGCATTATTGTTTCATTGTGTAACTGTGATATAGACAAATTAGTGGCATTTAAGTTCAATTATTTTCTCTTGTTTTTTAATGAACAGGGAAACAACATTTAAAAAAAAATAGATTCTTAATTTTGTGTGTGATGTTTTAAAAACATTTATTAATATCAATTTCAATCAAAGGAGTCTTTCACGACTTAATTATTAATTTAATACATACTTTAAAACATATTTTTGGTATTTGCTTTAATTTCACGAACACCAATTAAAGAAAATTTTATAGTTAATGTCACATGTGTTCATAAAGCATCAAATATATGTAAATATTAATATTTCACTATGCGAGATTAAAGATTGAAACATCACTAAAAGAAAGAATGGAGTAATTTTTTTTGTAAGAGAGGAAGCTTCAAACTGCTAAATTTAAAAAAAAAAAAAGTTTCTTTCATGCATGTGGGTGGCTGAAAAATAAATAAATCATGAGATTTTAACATCTCATTTCTTTGTATAAAAATTGAATCTATTATATGCACTTGAAGTTAAATGAATAAAAACATGTTATATTATTATATTCTGTGCCCTTTAAACCGCAGTAACAGAATATACCTCAAATAAGAGGCACTCTGATTCTTAATTAAAAGGCACACGTGCCCTCTGAATTTCATGCCATGTCCCTTTTAAATTCAAAGGCAACTATGTGCTCCTTAATTTTCAAAGGCACAACTCAAATGTGCCTCTTAATTCCGCTAGAGGCACAAAAGTTAAAAAAATGTGCATCTTAATTCTTCAGAGGGCACAAAGCACCAAAATGTGCCCTTTAATCAGGAGGCACAATATCTTCAAAATGTGCGTCTTAATTTCAGATAGCAATAAAAGTTCAAAATGTGCCTCTTAATTTCGAGGCAATAAAAGTTCAAAATGTAAGTACCACTTTTCAGAGGTAAGCACAAAGCTCAAAATGTGCCCTTAATTCCTTCAGATAACAAAGTTCCAAATGTGCCTCTGACCGCACAAAGTTCAAAATAAAAGGTCTTAATTAGGGGAGGCACAAGAGTTCAAAATGTGCGTCTTAATTCTCAGAGGCGGTTCAAAATGTGCCCCTCAGAATTATCTTGCTTGATCAAAAGTTCAAAATAAAAATTTTATAATCAGAGGTACAGTTTTATCGAGTGTACCCTTAAGGCATATTTATTCATAATGTCTTTTTATAAGGCAGTCACTATCCCACATTGTTTTAAAAGTGTTTTAAACCAGAAAGTTAATAATTAATCAATATTAAAAGCATTTGAAAAAAAAAGCGTTTTTTTAAACGCTTCCAAATAAGTTTACAACTGGATCAGAAAGGAGCGAAACTCAATAAAACCATTTCCAGAAAAGTGCGTTTTCTTTAAACGCTACCTGAATAAAGTTAAGAATTAACAAAAGATCGAAATGAGAAAACGCCTGAAAAAAGATGTTTTTTTCTTAAACGCCCCTAACATTAAAAAAATTAATCAACAAAGAGCGAAATTGCTTAAATATTGCTCTGCAAAAGGATCATTTCTTTTAACACGCTCCTTTAATATTAAAACCAATGGAGATGGAGCGAAATTGTTCCAATACAAAAAAGTAAATCTGCTCCATGGTAGGATTGTAAACGCCCCGAAGGACGATGCACTTCGGGCAATGAAAGGAGCGAAAATTTGCCCATGGTAGGATTGTAAACGCCCCTGAAAGCTGACGATGACCATACGGAAAGGAGCGAAAATTTCCGCTATGGTAGGGATTCGTAAAACGCCCTGAAAGGATCGCGATGACCCTTCTAAGTACGGAAAGGAGCGAAAATTTGCCCGCGGTAGGATTGTAAACGCCCTGAAAGGACGGACGATGCACTTTCAAGTACGGGAAGCGAGCGAAAATTTCGTCTGCGGTAGGATTGTAAACGCCCCGAAAGGACGATGCACTTTCAAGTACGGAAAGAGCGAAAATTTGGCCTGCGGTAGGATATAAACGCCCCGAAAGGACGATGTACCCTCAGTACGAAAGGAGCGAAAAATTGCCCGCGGTAGATAAAACGCCCCGAAAGCGATCGACGCCGCACTGGCACGGAAAGGAGCGAAAATTTGCCCGGATTGTAAAACGCCCCTGAAAGCGACGATGCACTTTCAAGTACGGAAAGGAGCGAAAAATCGTCTGCGGTAGGATTGTAAAACGCCCCTGAAAGGACGATGCACTTTCAGCACGGAAAGGAGTTGAAAATTGCCCGGCGGATTGTAAAACGCCCCGAAAGGACGATGCACCAAGTACGGAAAGGAGCGAAAATCTGCCCGCGGTGGATTGAAACGCCCCAGCGATCGTGACGCCGCACTTCGGCACGGAAGAGCGAAAATTGCTTCATCGGGATCGAACTTGCCTGCTTTGTTTAAGCAATCACGAACGTTATTATAAATATGTCATCTAGACGCAATTAAAAGTTAAATCGATTGAAGGAAAACCTAAAATTCAATCGAATAATCAGCAAACATGATAGGAGAAACCACTTCAATTCTTGCAGAGTTTTTTTTTCCCTTCTAAAAAACTTGGTACACCTTGTTGCATTTGTAAGTCTGTCGATGCCCAGCGAGCAGTGGCCGAAGGATCGCCACTGCAGTCCACTTCTCCGCTGGCGCACTGGTCAATGATTTCGCACCGCCTCTGCTGACCCCTTCTGATGCAATGAACAGAAGTTTCTGAGCAGCGTCCATATTTCCCGCAATCTTCTCTTATTAATTCATGGTTCACATAGTTCACAAGGTTCACAAGGAAATTCCCCCAAAGATTAATTGCAGTTCTGCATTTCTGAGGGAATTATCAGTAGAAAATATTTTGAAATGCAGGCTATACTGCATACCACCCATTTGTTTCCTTCGTTGTCAAATTAACCCATGCACCCCTTAGAGGTGTTTTTAATCTCACCTTACATTTATCTTTTGTTGAAGATTTTGAAATATCTCAAAAACCTGATGTTGATGTATTTATGCCCTTCACGGATAGTTTAGGAAAGAGGAATTAGAACATTATCTAGGAACATAAGGATACCGTTTACTGGTGTTTAGTCAAATCACCAGTAATGCACTTAGCGTTCTAGATTTATCTTAACCTTTATGAGAAAATGTACTATATCGAAATATTAATTTTTTAATAATTATATTATTATGCAGGAAAATTACATTCTGAAGGGCATAAGTTTTATAAAAATTGCAAAAAGGAGTGTATGGTGAAGTTTTGACAAAGAAAAAAATTGACCCACCATTTATCTTTTGTTGAGATTTTGAAATGTCTCAAACCTGATGTTACGATTTGCGTCTTCACGGATAGTTTAGGAAAGAGAACAGAACATTTAGATTCAGGAACATCGGGGTGATTAAATTTTACTGGGTGTTTTAACAACCACCTCGTGCAGTGCTTAGCGTTCTAGATTTATTCAACTCTTATGAGAGAAAAAATGTAATTTTGCCATAATGAAATATTAATTTCTTTAATACTTAACATTATTATGCAGTACCATATTTTATATACACAAGTTTTAAGGAATTACAAGGGTAAAAAAGGAGGTATACAGTGAAGCAGAAAAATGGAGACAAGGGAGCGTCTTATTTTTGTTGTTGAAAATCGACCAGCTTGAATACAAACTTATATACAAGAAAAAGCTATTCATAGTTTATTCTAGTTGTTAACGACCTTGGTTTGAAGCAACTGGATCGATATTTTGGGGCGGACCCCTGTAATTTTGAATCTGGGTCGATGACGAGGACGACACCTGAGTTGGCCTCCTCTTCAAAATTTTTGGCCACACCAGCGAGAGAGCTTGAAAATATTAATATATTAAGTATGCAACTTTACTTTATTAGAGTATGTTCTGCACTCATTTGGTAAATGAAGACGAGAGGACAAGAAGTTACAATGGAAAGGGTCTTGAATGATAGAGCCGAAATCTGTCGAGATAACTAAGTGAAAAAAAGTAACTATGCTCTGGGTAGCAAAAAATCTACTGCGCGGATTCTCTTATGTTTTAATTAGAGTAGCTTTGATGGCGCCATCTGTTGACAGTATATAGAACTACATTTCTGTGTATGCTCAGTAAAACATTATTTACCACAAATGGTCATCTTCCCGCCATATTAATTTGAATTCAAATTTTAATGCAAGGTTTATTTTATTGTCAAATATTCTGTGTTTGCATATCTTAAAGAAAACTCTGCATGCTGTAATAAAAAAACATGCGGAGTTTGGAAATTTCAATTTAATACCGATTTGTACTTACATTTTGATGTCATTTTGTTGTCTCATTTTGGGTCCTATTACCTCAATTCCTCAAATGGCAACCAGACTCAACCTCTAGCTAAACGCGTTTCCACGCTACACTTATTTTATATAACCCACATAAAGCTAATTCATAAATAATCAATGCGAATGCGCCTACACTGGTACGATGATGCTACAGGTAAAAAACAAATATGATGCGACAACATATTATCTATCCGCTGGGTCAACCATTATTTTCGCATTATTAGTCTCGTAGTTATTAGTGATTCAAATCTGACGGTATTTTGTCACACAAGAAAGTTCAACTAACTATCACTTTAATGATGGAAAGATCGCTTTCACGTCAAAAGTATGACTTCTTGATTTTGAGGCTTTTTAGAGAGATTTTAGGGAGTACAAATAGATCTCCCAGTGTCGCCTGAGTCCCATTCTTTTGCCATTTATTGAGAGAGACTCTAGCACTTTTTCAGACGACAGTTCGGGCCTGAGATTGGAGGTAAGTCCTTTTCTTCAGTAAAATATTCTAAGGTTGTCTGACATTTAATAATTAATTAACAAGTCAAGACATTTTGTTATGGTTTGAGATAAGAATTGGAACATTCTAGGCTCTTTTTTTCATTAAAAAAATTGGCGAGAACTTTGCGCCAGCTTTAAAATTGCATTGAAAAAAACTAAGGAATGTGGTGGCGCAGATTTGCCTCGGCCTTAGAAAAGGGTTACAAAACTGAAACTGCTAATTCCCATCATCGAACGTGAGACTGCGATTGCAGGGCAAGAAACCATTGGCTACTTGGATTTCATGAGAAACATAAATGTACTCTAGCGATCTTAGAGAATGTCTTGTGACTAAGAGAGTGTTAATTAATATTTTATTGATTGAAGGGCAAGAACCATTGTCACTTGATTTCATGAGAAAAAAAACATAAAATGTACTCAGCGATCTTAGAATGTCTGTGACTAAGAGGCTAAATTAATATTTTATTGAAGGCAAGAAACCATTGTCACTTGATTTCATGGAGAAAAGCAAATGTACTCTAGCGATCTTAGAGAATGCTCAGACTAAGAGAGAGGGTTAAATTAAGATTTTATTGATTAGCGGCAAGAAACCATTGTCACTTGGATTTCATGGAGAACATAAAATGTACCCAGAGATCTAGAAAATGTCTGTGACTAAGAGATAAATTAAGATTTTAATTTCATATTCAGGATTATTTTTGGTGTGGACTCCAGTGCATTCACTCCTTATACATTGGAATGAAAAGTATGGACCTTTACACGCAAAAGTGGTCACGGAGTCGCACCATTACTAGAGTGGGATTGCTTGAAGATATAATTTTCCCTTGCCTGTGAAAATTTCTCTTCAGAAAACGAATCATACTCTCTTTCAAAATAGTGTTACAAAGATGTAAAGTCATACCTCCAGTTAGTCTTACAGTTAAAGGAGTTTTGCTAGGTAAAATGGAGGACCAAGGCGTCAGGAGATGAGTTTACGGGATCTTGCCATGGTTTGATTGGGAGGTCGTGCCGGTTTTGGTGTCGTATTGACTTCACTTGGTTTCTGGCGATGCCAGGCAGCTCGCTTAATTTGGATTGGATTTTTGTCTGAGCTATTATACAATATGAAAAACCTGCATTATCTTTTATCATGATTATTTGATATTTTAAGGAATAATGAATTAACATAAAGATAATTTTGGTTTCTCCTGATACAATAGCTGAGACAAAAAATCGAAATCAAAATCCAAGTGCGTCTTTAAGGGCCAGTTCATTCATAAGCGAAGCTACATTATTCTGAGAGCTAAATGAGCAAAGTGACTTCAATCCAAACCATTAGGGATCCGTAACATGTGGTATAGACCCTCGACTGTAGCGACCATTTTATGACTTAGTTGAAATTGGTGACCTTATGACAATAACACTGAAAATGCCATCATTTTCTCGATATCTCCATTAGGGAGAGGATATACTAGAATGTGCTAGATTTCCATGACGTCACGGCCTGTCAGGCAGAGTATAAAAGGACAGCGCTTGGATCATTAGAGTAGGGGTGTGTTGATCGACCTGAAACGACTTTGGAGTTTCGTCTGCAGTGCGAGCTGAGCGCTATTGGAAAGTGCTGGTATTGTCGTTATTAGTGATTTTCTGACCGTTTGCATTAAGCACTCAAAGAGGTATTGTTCTTGGCTACCTGTGCTACGTGTTTTTCCTCTGCGTATTTGTGGTGAATAAACCTTCATTCTCTATTATCCTGCGTGTTAATTGTCGCTACACCCACAGAACGATTTTTGTAACAATAGTAAATATCAAGTATCTATTGACGATATTCCACCATGTTAACTCTTACCCTTGGCTCAAAAACAGAAGAGAGGATATCATAATTGTAAATGGACTTTAACCCGATGATTATTACCTCCGGCTCCCTGAATAAATTTGGTCAACAATAACCCCTGCTGTCAACAACCTGCAATCTTTTAAAAATAACATTGAACACATTATTTTGTTCTGTTCCAAATACTTAACGTAATAAACCCTCTGCCCAAATTTACTTTGATTTTCAATTTGTTCTTCATTCAAAGCCTTTATTCAAAAGCTGTTTCTAATAAGCGGTAATCTTTATTCCTCTACAATCTTTGAAGTTTTAACATTATTGAGTGCATCTCTTTTGGTGGGGATCATGGTCATTTTGTTGGTTAAAAAATCCATTTATATTTCTTCAATGAATTAATTCACCCATCTATCCATTTGATTGATTAATTAATTAATTAATTGATTGATTGATTGATGGTTTGAATGATAGATTGATTTTACGGATTGATGATAATTATTTTACTTATTGATGGTTTGAAGCTGACATTGATTTATTTATTTCGATTGATACTTGACGACATTGACATTATTGGAATGACATTATTTATTGATTAATATTTCACTTTGATGGTTATTATTGAATGATACTATTTGCTTTGATGAAAGAATATTTTATTTTTTGATTTGTTTTGCCTATTTTACTTGTTTGCTTGATTTGGTTTGGTTTGTTAGATTTATATTTTATTTACATTTGTTTCATTTTATTAGATTTGTTTGTTTATTATCATTTGTTTATTATTTGTTTATTTGATTTATTTGCTAGATTTGGTTTGTCTATTTGATATTGATGATTTACATACTTATTTTGCCTATTTATTTGATTGATTGATTCATTCATTTTGGTTGATTGATCATTCATTTGATTAATTAATTATCTATTTGATTGATCTTAATTCATTCATTTGATTAATTCATTCATTCATTTGATTGATTCATTCATTTGATTCATTCATCTGTCTGGATTCCATGTTAAGATTTGATTCGTTCATTGGATTCATTCATTGGACGCATTCATTAATTTATTAATTTTCATTAATTAATTAATTCATGAATGAATCAATCAACTGTGATTATTATTTGACTTGGCGTAATGATGCCACACAACATAGGTAGCTACCCATAAATGAAGGGTACTAATTAGATGCAATAAGATGCAAACCTATTTTATGCTTACCTGCACACTTTTTTGTAAAAGAATTGAACCATACTTTTCATCATCACATGAACATGAAGCTCTCTTGTCATAAATGCACACACTGGATAATTCTTTTTACCATATTGCCATGGCCATTTGGGGATTTTACGCACCGTGGACATCTTGGCAGACTGGGCTCCGTATGTACCGGCTGGGCACAAACAAGTACCTGCGGTACACCATTCCATATACAATCGGTGTTCTTACTGCATGGTCACCTGCAACGGCTAAGAATATTTATTTATTTAAAGAAAAGCACACCACAGAGAAAAACTGTAGATTTATAGTGTATTGGTAAACAACAAACACACAAATAACAAAAAGCCACAACGAGTAAATAAAAAAAATGCGCTAGAAAATAAAAATTTGAACACAGAGAATACACAAAATCATAAATAATTTGCAAACGCATATAATTCAGGAACGAAATACATAATCACAAAACATTAAAGCACACTATGATTCAAAAAAGTCGTATTTAAAAAAATTAAAGACCATCAAAAAAAGGCAAGGGTTAAAAGTCAAAAACACGAAAGTAACTGAATCCTCTGAAAACGCAATTTGAGTTTAAAAAAGTGCCGGAAGATCGTACTGATATCTTGAGATAAATTGCAACATCATGCCAAAACAGAGAACAAAAAATTAAAACCATAGAGAACATTATTAAAAAATGGTTGATTACATAAGAACATTTAAAATCAAAAGAACACGAAAAATTAAAAAAGAAATGGTAGATTAGATTAGTAATAACGGATAAAAAATCAAAAGTTGTAAAAGGCAAATAAACATCATGCATTTAAAGTTGCAAACATTTTGATTTGGTGCTACTAAAGACATATTAAAAAAATGTCAAGTTCATCAGAGAACTTGTCAAAATTTTTATAAAACCTATATAAATTGCGAACTCCATATAATTAAATTTTGAATAGACATTTGGAAAGGAACTCTTGTCCCTTAAAAAATTTGGCGGGTACCAGTGAAATCTGTTCCAGTTTCAGAACGGCTTCAAAACATGCAGGAGGCCCGTTGCCCCTCAGTAATCTGAGATGTAAAACGACTGGGGTATAAATCTGTAATTCATTTAATGTAACTGTAAAACATCATTATATTGGATCAATAAAGCTGTCATATGGTTCTTTTGTTGTGGGGGGCCTTCTGGGGCCCTGTGGGGTTGTTGTTAAGAATCCGTCTTTGTGCCCACCTAAACTGGTTAGATAACTTAGTGTTATAGTACCGGGGGGCACAGAGGCAAGTTGAAGTCTGAGCCGCTGTTGTTGTTCATGCAACTTGGGTTGTTGTGCTATTACAATTTAGGCTACTAAATCTGCATTGCACATTTCATCTGGTATTATCTTTTCTTTTGCTTAATCGAAAGAACCCCCCAACGGAACCCCCCCCCCCTTGCCCTTTCCAACCCCAGTTCTACTGTAAAAGTGACTTTTCTATATCCCTGACCTGCTCTTTATAGAATTTTCGATGAAGTCAATGCGATATATAGGGCAACTTATGTAAAAAATTCCAGTCGAATGCTTCTTTAATATTTGAAAAGATATCGGCATTGCAGTAAGGTATTTTTTTTTCTCGAAGAGAAAAAATGTATTTTGAGGGGTTTACAAAATCAATGTTTTCTGAACTTTCAATCTTCGGACAGTAATCGCTGAACCGTACCTCTAAATTATGAATTCTATTTATAAGTATGTCTGGTGAATTCAGAATATTCATTATTTATTAAATTCTAAGTGAAATATTTCATCGCGTATCATTTTGTTTGTCTTTAGACGGAGAAGGATTTTGCTTACTGTAAATGCTGATATCTTTCTAAATATTAATGTATCTGACTGGATTTTTTTTTTATATAAGTTGCCCTATATATCAGACTCTGACTTTGTGAAGAAAAATACGATAATCAAGTGCATGCGCAGTAAAAAATTATTTTACTAAAATACTATATTATCTCTATTGTCTTATTAAAGAATTTATTTCAAATTTACACAATGGTGTTCCAAATGTATTGCCATCTCTTTTCAGCAAATTTCGTAAAATTTGGTGGAAAAAACTTTGCATGTTATAAGCAAAAAAATATGGAAAAAAAATTTGGTTTTTTTTAATATAACCTTCTCATACCTTCCAGAATAGCTCCTTTCATTTCTTTTACGAAAACGCATGTTAGTAATGTGCATATTACAAGACCATCGATGAAATTTAAATCATTATCAGCTTCATGAGGAACTGGGCAGTACAGATTTTTTCTACTTCATCAACAATTTCTCGGCCCCTAAATGCCTCGCGACCGAATCTTCACTGTAAAATATGAGTTCGCGCCTATTCTTTACGTAGTCGAAAGACAGTTGATCTAGTCTTCCGGAGAAATTCTAAAATGTGAAAATTCATGCATCCGGATACTTTGAGCATATAGTACAACAATAGGTGAATTCATATCAGGGAAGAATAGACCATCACAGATCCTATCAATAGGACCTGTGCTGTCCAAGTGGAAAATGCAACGAATTATTATTATCCGGTCTCTTGCGATGTTTCTAACTGAGACAGCGAGTACGTAGAGTGGCCAAAAATTTTCTATTCATTATTAACATGAAAATAAATTATGTATCAAATTTGATAAGTAAAACAAATAGTTATTAAATTTTCGTGAAGTCAAATGAATTTGGCGAATGAAGAATCAACTAAAAAAATTTTGCCAAGAAAGAATAATTAAAAAAAAAAATAATGAGAACAGTTTTAAAATCACGCTTTCAAAAGCGTACTAAAAGGTAGAAAATTATTTATTTAATTTCTTTCTAATTTTATTTGTAAATTTATTATTCAAAAATTATAAACATTAAGGAAAATGCAATAAATTCATTCTCAAAATCAATACTCAGGTAGTGGCACCATGAAATCAAAAATTTAATTATATTAATCTTATTAACTGATAATTAAGCACTGAAAATATTGCTAAAATCAGTAATATTTCAATTCAGACACACAATCTTAATCAACAAATTCCAAAACTCTTAGCATATAGGAAGTGAATGAAAATGCATAACAAAATTTGTTTTATGAAACAAATCGTTAACTACGAAATAACTCACAGGAGCAATACGTAACTGAACGAAGTGTCGAAACACAAAGTAAATTAATAAATTTACTACACAATGGCTTACCAAGGAATTTTTGAAGTGTTTGTGTGTCTGGGAGGGATATTTTTTTTAAAATTCTTGCCCTGTGTATATATGTATTTATTTGTTAATACTATTCTCTCTATTTTATTTAAAAGCGCCACAAACTTTAAATTTAACTACTTACTTTCATTTTTTGAGTCAAAACTTAAAATAGCAAAATTTCCTTTGAATAAATTGTAATACTAATTTTAAATAACTTTGATTTGTATTTTAATTAAGTGTGGCAGGGTTGTATTTAGGATAATACATAAAAACTATGGTCAGAAAATAATTATTAATTTATACACAAATTCAAGCAATTGTTTGTGTTTTAGAAATCGCACAAAATGGAATATTTAGTATTATCAAAATTCTGAATGTAATGCATCTCTAAATTTAATACTAAAGAATTTATTTTCAATTACTATAGTTTTATCTATTGTAATTTTTTCATGCTAATCTACTTCTCCCTGGAATTTACTGTGCAACAGTATAACTAAAAATTCATGATATTTAGTAAATTAATTACAGAATTTATGTTGGAAAAGGTATTCTTTGTTTCCCAGCAATATATAATGTATTACTTTTAAAAATACAATTAAATCAGTTTTATCATTTACATATATTTAAACTTTTTCTAGCATTAGTTGTTTCATTGTGTGACTGTGATATAGACAAATTAGTAAGTATTTAAGTTCAATTATTTTCTTGTTTTTTTAATGAACAGGGAAACAACATTTAAAATAGATTCCCTCATTAATTTTTGTGTGTGATGTTTAAACATTTATTAATAATTATCAATTTCAATCAAAGGAGTCTTTCACGACTTATTATTAATTCTAATACATAATTTTTAAAACATAATTTTTGGTATTTGCTTTAATTCTCACGAACACCAATTAAAGAAAATTTTAAGTAGTTGTCAAAAGATGTGTTCATAAAGCATCAAAATATGTACATTAATATTTTACCATGCGAGATTAAAGTGATTGAAAATATCACTAAAAAGCAGAATGGAGTAATTTTTTTGTAAGAAAGAGTGGTGCTTCAAACTGCTAAATTTAAAAAAAAAAAGTTTTTCATGCATGTAAGTATGAAAATAAATAAATCATGAGATTTTTGGTACATCTCATTTTCTTTGTATAAAAATTGAATCTATTATATGCACTGGAAGTTAAATGAACAAAAACATGTGCCATATTATTATATTCTGTGCCTCTTAAACTGCAAAAGGCACAGAATATACTTTCAAATAAGAGGCACTTGATTCTTAATTAAAAGGCACAATGTGCCTCTGAATTTCAAAGGCGCCATGTCCCTTTTAAATTCAAAGGCACCATGTGCCTCTTAATTTTCAAAGGCACAAAACTTCAAAATGTGCCTCTTAATTTTCAGAGGCACAAAAGTTAAAAATGTGCATCTTAATTTTCAGAGGCACAAAAGTTCAAAATGTGCGTCTTAATTTTCAGAGGCACAAAAGCTCAAAATGTGCCTCTTAATTATCTGAGGCTCAAAAGTTCAAAATGTGCCTCTTATATCAGAGGTACAGTTTTACGAGTGTACCTCAAGGGGCATATTTATTCATAATGTTCTTTATAAGGTACAAAGTCACTGGTCTCAATATTGCTTTAAAAGTGTTTTCTTTTAAACTTTCAGAAAAAGTTAATAATAATTAATCAATATTAAAAGCATTTGAAAAAAGCGTTTTTTTTAAACGCTCTAAATAAGTTTACAAACTGATCAGAAAGGAGCGAAATCAATAAAACCATTTCCAGAAAAAGTGCGTTTTTCTTTTAAACGCTCTGAATAAAGTTAAGAATTAATCAAAAAGGATCGAAATGAGTAATGAAAACGCTTCCGAAAAAAAGAGCGTTTTTTCTTAAACGCTCCCTTTAACATTAAAAATTAATCAACAAAGAGCGAAATCATTGCTTAAAATATTGCTCAAAAAGGATCATTTCTTTTAACACGCTCCTTTTAATATTAAAAACTAATGGAGATGGAGCGAAATCGTTCAATACAAAAAGCAGCGAAATTCGCTCCGCGGTAGGATTGTAAAACGCCCCGAAAGGACGATGCACTTTCAAGTACGGAAAGGAGCGAAAATTCGCTCCGCGGTAGGATTGTAAAACGCCCCGAAAGGACGATGCACTTTCAAGTACGGAAAGGAGCGAAAATTCGCTTCATCGGATCGAACTTCGCTCGTTTTGTTTAAGCGTGTACCTTCTATAAGAACGTTATTATAAATATGTTTATCTAGACGCAATTTAAAAGTTAAATGATTGAAGGAAAACCCAAAATTATTCAATCGAATAATCAGCAAACATGATAGGAGAAACCACTCACCCTTGCAGAGTTTTTCCCTTTCGTCAAAAACTTGGTACGTCTTGTTGCATTTGCAGTAAGCTCCGTCGATGCCCAGCGAGCAAGTGGCCGAAGGATCGCCACTGCAGTCCACTTCTCCGCTGGCGCACTGGTCAATGATTTCGCACCGCCCTCCGCTGACCCCTTCGATGCACGAACAGAAGCTTCTCGAGCAGCGTCCATATTTCCCGCAATCTTCTCTTATTAATTCATGGTTCACATATAGTTCACAAGGTTCTACAAGGAAATTCCCCAAAGATTAATTGCAGTTCGCATTTGGAGGGAATTATCAGCAGAAAATATTTTGAAATGCATAGTTATACTGCATACCACCCATTTTGTTTTGTCAAATTAACCCGCATGCACCCCTAGGAGGTGTTTTTGACCCCACCATTTATCTTTTGTTGAAGATTTTTTGAAATATCTCAAAACCTGATGTTGATGCATTTGCGCCTTCACGGATAGTTTAG
>BGPR01005470.1:76243-93329 GCA_013235015.1 Araneus ventricosus | reverse complement strand
ATTTTTATGGAAGCAACCAGATGTGTGCAATATGTATTTCAAATCACAGCTCATTATTATTTCGGTACATTTCTAGGCCAGTAGATTATTATCAAAGTTCTTCTCTGCTCCTTAAAACATGCAAAATATATATATATGTAATAATCTCACTTAATTTTATTTCAAATTCTAATATTATATATTTTAAAGTCTTAATGTACTCCAAAATCGCTTTTCTTAAACTCCAGCTTCGTTCTATTTTCCGCTATGGAGGTATATTAAATCTCGCGTTTTGGCATATTTATTGCTAAAAGAATATTCTAATCGCTTCCACGCGCCAACATAAATCGTGAATTCTTTTCCAGACTTTTCCCTAAAATACTTACGTAATATACTAGAAATAGCTATTATTCCCTTCACTTTGATCACGTTTCTCTTTGTTAAATCTCTACCTGCGAAAAAGCAGGGATTTTCTGCTCACTTTTGGCTTAAAACTTCAACTAAGATGTACGAACATTCCGTCACTCTCCCATAATAAAAAGAAATTAGTTAATAACTCGGCCTGTTTTTTCAGTTAACGACTACTACAATGAATACATTATATATATATGAAAATATATATATATGAAATGTTTCCGTTGTTGCAGTCGTTAAATAAAAAGCAGGCCGAGTTATTAACTAATTTTCTTTTATTCTGGGAGAGTGACGGAATGTTCGTACATCTTAGTTGAAGTTTTCAAGCCAAAAGTGAGCAGAAAATCCCTGCTTTTTCGCAGGTAGAGATTTAACATGTAGACACGTGATCAAAGTGAAGGGAATAATAGCTATTTTTAGTATATTACGTAAGTGTTTTAGGGAAAATGCATGGCGACAATGAGTCGCTGATTTCGCGATTTGTGTGCGCCTGGAAACGATTAAAATATTCTTTTAGTAATAAGTATGCCAAAACGAGAGATTTAATATATCTCCAGCGCGGGAAATAGAACGAAAGTGGAGTTTAAGAAAAATGATTTTGGAATACATTGACTTTAAAATATATATTAGCATTTGAAATAAAATTAAGTGAGATTATTACACACACACACACACATTATATATATATATATATATATATATAAGCTCCTAAGTTCAGTGTTCTAGCGAAGCTACTATGTTCCTGCTCCCGCGGCTAGCGAAGCCGTAGTATGTTTTTATAAGTTAAAAAATCTGCCTGGTTCCCACTTGCTTTATTTAAAAAAATTAGTAATATTTTTCAAAATCCAATTCGAATTTAAGAACAAAAGCAACACGCAACTAAATACCCTAGCAAAAAAAGTGACTACTTTTACAGGTCTGCACGTTTTTTATAGGACTACGAACATTTTTGGCGAGATTTTACCACCATTTTGGCGATAGATCTCGGTTGCTTGGCGATTCAATTTCGGTGGTCGCTTTAACAAGCAAGTACCTTGGGGTGGTATTTTTTACTGCTATAATTCCAATCTAGCTCATTTTTTTAAAAAATTAAGTCACAAATCCGTAATATGTGGTGACTACTAGTTTTCATTCCCCTTTTCAATTCGTTTGTGGAATTTTTCACCTATTTAGCTATAGTATTCTATGTCAGTAGAGTCTCCTTCCGAAGTCTCCTACAGCGAATTTCTCCCTATAACGAAATTTTTAATCGGAATGTTAAATAACATTCAAAATATTCTCCACATAGTGGTTGTCTCCCTATAACGAATTTTTGAACCTTTATCTTTCGATTTTTGTCATTTTGAAGAAAGTTGATAATTTCTGGCAAAAATCGCTCACAAGTGCCTGTTTCTGGAACCACTCATTGTTCATTCCAGCGATAACACATATGATGGAATGCTATGTAAGAGAGGGTAATGCAGTTGTGGGGACCTGTTCTACAGAGGGCAACATTTCTGGGTCGATTCCAAGAATCGAGTGGGAAACAGCAAATGAATAGCGACAATACGCATTTTATGTTCATCCGTACTAGAACATATTATTCTCTAAATTGGTAATTGTCTCATTTATCTTGTTTTCAATAAAAATTATATAATTTTAATAAATTTATAATAAATATTACTTAGTTTTAATTGAAAGTCATAATTAAATATTTTGAACTTATCGCACCATTGAAAGTTTGTACATTTCTTAAATGACTGCAAAAATCTCTAATCTCCGTATAACGAATTTTCTCTATAGCGAATTTTTCTAACGGAACCAAGCGTTTCGTTATAGGGAGATTCCCTGATATGCTCGAGAGGAAAATAAACCATTTTAGTTTTAAATTCTGTAGCGCAAAAATTTGATTTTTAAATGAGTTGATTAATTATTCAGATAGATCAATAGATCTAAATTGTTTTGGCGCCTACTTCCGTTTATTGCCAAATGAAACGCAATTAGGTTTTTCCCTTGTGCTACTCGAACTGCGATTGTAGGAAGTCTCTATCTGTTTTGTCATTCAGCTCGATTTCTTTTTGGAAATTATCGCGGATGGGCGCCAAAAGTTGATTGTTCTCCGCGCGCTTGAGACTAAATCAGCGTTGCGAAATGCTGCCGGCTGGAGAAATACGAGAATCGAACAGAATACGCATAGATGCCTTATCAGAATTCGAACCGTTTTGAAAAGCCTCCAGCTACTGTTATCTATTGCGCTCTGAGGTGAATAAGGATGGATAAGTAACTTTTACCTAATATTGATGGATAGTTTTTTTTTATGTAAAATGTTACAATTAATGCTTTTTTTGTAATTTTAATAATGTTGTGATTTGGTTTTTACTTTCTCGTATACAAAGAGAAAGTATTGTAATCGTCAAAAAATTCCAACTCGAGATTTTGACGAATCTCCACGTTTTACACCTCCCTCAGTCCGAAAAACACAATTTTGGAATTATGTTTGGCTGTGAACTCGAAAACTATTAGAGCTACGGAGATGAAATTTGGTATGTGGTCTTTAAACATAATTTGTAGGTTTCTATCAAATTTTGGACAAAATTCGTCAACGGGATGTCTGTCTATATGTATGTCCGCGGTCATGTGAACGCTATAACTCAAAAACTTGAATAGCTAGATGGATAAAATTTGGTACACAGTTTTATCGTCACGAATGTAGGTCCGTATAAAATGTTGTGCCAAATCCGTCGAAAAGGGGCGTTCAAATTGCATATTCAATTTCTTTTAATCCGATTCTTATGTGCAAAGTACTGGTAGCAATCTGTTATTGTTGTAAATTTTATTTACAACAATAAATAATGTTTTCAAACATAAATTGTAACGATTTTTTTATTGTTGTAAATAAAATTCAAACCGATCTCATTATTCAGCATTATTTGTGGTAGTATGAATTGTTTTCTTGGGAATTCAATTCCAAAGCAGAATTTTCGCTTTAGTATTCATTACATTGCCTATTTTATCGCACTGCTTCAAAGTAATATTTTTTTGAAACGTGGCAACAGATATTTGATTTCAGGTTTGTTTGTTTCACTTTCTCGTATACGAAGTATACAGAGAGAAAGTATTGTAATCGTCAAAAAAATTCGAACTCGAGATTTTGACGAATCTCCACGTTAGAAAGTATACGAAAAAGTTTAGGGGAGACCACTCCCGGTGGTTGTAATTGACTTCTTCGAAACTAGCAGAGAATAAGAATTTTAACTGAATACAGTAGACTCTCTACTCCGACATACATGGAACCGGACACCTTCCGGATTATAGAGTGTGCGGACTATAGAGGGCCAATCGCAAAATCATGCATTGAAAGGGGGGAGGTTTCAAGTTTTATCAGGAAAGAATGACTCATCACCAAGTAACATGTTCCAACAGGTGTGCCGGACTAGTGGGAGTTGAGAGTCTACTGTATTCCTATTTAGTTGAAAAGAAATCATCGCTTTCTCTGATCTGAATTATTACACGCCATAGATGTTTTTTTTTTTTTTTTTTTCAGATCCTTATCAGATGAACAAACATTTCGCAAAGCCAAAATTGGAAAATGTGTTGTTGAGAAAATAAAGTAATTACAGTAGAGTCTCCCTACAACGAAGTCCCCCTACAGCGAATTTCTCTCTATAACGAAATTTCTAATCGGAATGTTAAATAACATTCAAAATATTCTCCATATAACGAAGTGGTTGTCTCCCTATAACAAATTTTTTCATACCTTTATCTTTTCGATTTTTTGAAGAAAGTTGCTAATTTCTGTGCAAACAAATCGCTCACACGTGCCTGTTTCTGGAACCACTCGCATTGTTCATTCCAGCGATAACACATAACAATAGAATGCTATGTGAAGGGTAATGCAGTTGTGGGGACCTGGGTTTCTACTGAGGGAGCAACATTCCTACGGGTCAAGATTCCAAGAATCGGGGTGGAAACAGCAAATGTATGTGACAATACGCAATTTATGTTTATCCGTGCTAGTACATATTATTCTCTAAATTGGTGAATTGTCTTCACTTTTGAGCATTTTATTTATACAATAAAAATTAGTATAATTTGAACAAATTTATAATATATATTACTCCATTTTTAATTGAAAGTCATAATTAAATATTTTTGAACTTATCGCACATACCAAAAGGTTTGTAACATTTACTTAAATAACTGCAGAAGTCTCTAATCTCCGTATAACGAAATGTTCTCCATAGCGAATTTTTCAACTTTAACCAAGCGATTTCGTTATAGGGAGATTCCACTGTATTATAAGAAAAATTATTAATTTTTTTTGGTAGATTTTAATGAGATGTTTAAAGTCAAGGTGATTTTCTTAACTCAAAGACGTGTCAGGTTTCGCTACCAACAGTTCAGAAACCTTTAAGATAAATAAAATTTTAATCGGTCAGTATCAGAAGTATTAATAAACTAGCTCATCTCACAAGAAATAAATACAACTTTAATTTTTAGACTGCTGTTGTTTTTTGAGGCAGAAAAGCCTCTCGCATCATTTCAAACATTTAATTTTATGCAGGGGAAGGCTAGATTCATAACATTTTAAAAAGAATTTGTAATATTGATAAGACCACAGTTGTTCCAAAGCTTCTGTTTCGGAAATTCAACAGGTTTGAATTTCTCTGAAATGATCCGATGGAAGAAAATAGTAATAAAAGGCTGAAAATTCCAGTTCAGTTGGATTGACGTCCCATTTTGAAGTTTTGAGGACTATCTTAGTGCGAACCTCGCCATTTTGAATCTTGGTAATTGATATACTTCCTGTCCGCCACGAGAACTGTTGCCGCCAAATTGTCTAGTATACGACAGTCGCTATAGCAACCGGTTATGCTAGAGAAGATCCATTTCGAATAGAAGTAACCCAACGGAAGTCGGAGTTTTTTTATTCTTGGCGCCAGTTTGTGATGGACATGGGTGCCACTCTTCAGTCCTGAGGACGGAATTCCGTCTTCTTAAAAATTCGGCGGATTGAATTCCGTCTCGGTAAAAATTCGGCGGATTGAATTCCGTCTCGGTAAAAAATCGGTGAACAAAATTCCGTTTTCCACCCCAAAAAAAATTTCAACGATTTTTATTTCCTTGTAGAGTACTAATTCCTGGACATAAGATGAGGCAGAACATTTTTTTCTGCCAGAAGAATACCATGACAATTTGAAGAAGAAAAAAATATATAACAATCTTCAAAGCAAGCACTCACTAGCAGCATCCAAAACAGACAGAAACTTCAACTCATTCTGAGCCAGAAGGATTAAATGAAAGAAAAGCTCCCTCTCTTATACAAGATAAAAATGGTAAAAAAGTTTGCCCAAACCCCGAGTCTGACCACAAAGTGAAAGAAAATCTTAAGGCTACAAAAATAACAAACTTTTTTTTTATGAAGAAACAGAAAATATAAACTGAAAAAGAAATTTGTTTTATTGATAATAATAATAAGTAAACCTTTATTTGGGTGTAAATATGTGTTTAAATATTGCTTTAGAAACAATTGAAAGGTTGATTTTGTTAAGTATCCATATATTTTCTCCCTTTTTTTTATATTGAATTGATAATATTTATTTAGTTGCTTTATTTTTGAATATATTTTTTTTGGTTTATGGGGTAACGTTTATATAGAGTTTTTTTCTTTTAATTCCGGTAAAGAACGCTAGACTGTGTAATTTTTTTTTTTTAAAAAAAAAGTTCAGTCTTGCAAATTTTGAAGAGTGGCACCCATGGTGATGGAACACATTTGAATGAACTTCTACCTGCTAGAAATGGATTCTTCCTACGATAACTTGTTTCCATAGCGACCGCCGTAAACTAGACAATTTGGCGGCAGCAGTTCTCGTGGCGGAGAGACAGTACTGTCCTACCACCAGGAGAAAAACGCTACAAGCTTCCATTGATCCAATGGCACCCCAAAATTTACTAATTTTTTTAAAATTCTGAACGAAAAAATGAATTATAATTTTAGAAGTAAAAATATGCCGAGGGCTTGTAAGGGGCCGTTCAAATATTACGTAAGCACCTGGGGAGAGGGGGTATGAGTGATGCTTACGTAAGACATTAAAACCACTTTATTTCCGAAAATCTCTTGTATATTGCAAAAATAATTTAATTAAAAAAATTAATTTTCTTTTGCCAAATTGATTTTTTTTTCAAATTTAAACTTGAATTTTTAAAATTGATAAACTAAGAAATTTTCTTAATCAAAATTGTAAGGAAATTAAATATATATATATATATTTGAATTATATACAGATTTATAGTTTATTTGAATTAAGTCCTAAAATTTTTAAAATTAGATTATTACTGTTATACGTTTTGTGAAAAAAAAAGAATGGGGGGGTGCCGTTTGCTTACGTAATTATAAGAGGGGGGTTTGCGATTTGCTTATTTTTGCTGACAAGGGGGGGGGTCAAAAAATTACCAAAAAACATGCTTACGTAATATTTGAACGGCCCCTAAGCAAACAGCCATCGATTTTGCAATGTTACATCAACATGCATAGCTGTTCATGCAGAGATAATCAATCAGATATTCCTAAACTATGTGCGTAAAAGAAGATACTGTGCAACTGTTTAATACATCTTTCTCTATGCTTATTCACTTTAAATTTTTTCCACAATTTATTTATTTTTTTATATTTTCTCATTTTGATCTTTCTTTCCGCTTTTTTAACTTTCGCATTAAAGTTTTATTTTATTTTGTAATCTTTATTAATTTATATTTAGTTTTTGTTGTAATTTTTTATCAGTATTTTTCTTAATTTTTCTGAATGTTGTCATGTATTGTTTAACAACAGATTCCGAAACCCTACATGCTTTTGCGCATGCGTCGGGTGGAGTTATTTTCATCAAAATAGGTGGAAAGTGCAGAATGGAAGGGGGATGTTTACATTTTACTGGAGCGTGATCTAACAAAGACCTCTGGAAATACGCTCATATGACTCCCTTTCCGGTGTAAAATCGTTCAAAAGTGCTAGTCTCGGAATCCGCTGCTAAACAGTATATTGTATGTTCTTCATTTTTGACACTGTGTTTTGATATGTTTGTTTTGCGAATTTTTCCTGTGGGCTTTCATGCGCCGTACACCGTTTTGGGTAGGTGGGTGAAGCCGGTGAGGTTTAAAATTAAATTATCGATGATAAAGTGGGTGGCTGCAAGCTGATACCCGATATAGTAGGGCACGAGATTAAGTTCTGTAAACACACTATAGAGAGCTATGTCATTATGTTGTATGACAATTTTCAAAGTAGAGTGTAATTATTTAAACTAGCAGTACGCGCACGGCGTTGCCCGTGGGATCGGGACTTCAACAAAATGAAAAAAAAGTCCACATACAATTACATAAATGAAAGTTTTAGAAACGAAATCAAAACAGAAATATATGTATTATTGAGTTGGTCCGCCTCTTTTTCCTCTCGACCGAGCACCGTTAAATCCAAAACAATGTTAAAAAATTACGATGTGATATTTATTACACAGCAAGCAAAGTATGAAAGACAAAGAAATAAGTTACGACACGCTTAAAAATAATAATCGAAGTCATCGAGTAAATAAAGCATCTCTTCGCAGAACGCGAAAGTAATGACGTCACCCTGGCCCGTCAGCCAATGAATTTGCCCGCAACGTTCCGGAGAGCTGTCGCGGGCGGAAGCTTCGCTAGAGAAAAAATATCGTTCAACTACCAGGAAAAATTAATTTAAAAAAAACGGAAAAAGATATTTTAACCATTCTTGTTTTAAATCCGACAGAACCGTTGCAGTTATAAGCTGAAAAATTTTCAAAATGATATCTTTATTAGAACATCGGATGCAAGAGTTTTAAGGATTCCAGAAAATTTTATTTTTGAAAAGTGACTATTTTTAAAAAAATTCCCAAAATTCAGTAAATTACGTTAGAAATTCGAAACTAACTTCATTAGAATGGAAATCGTGTGCTCTTTCCAATGGTTTATCTATTTTTTTTTTTTTTGTACAATTATTCGAAACCATTCTATTGAGAAATTAGTGCTAAAAATCAACCAAAACAACACAAAACAGTCAATAAAAAATTTTCTAGAATAAATTTTAAAATTCTGGCTTCGAGGTGCATTGAGTCACCATTACGACTACCTGTGTGCCAAATTTCATAGCTGTAAGTGCGATAGATTCGTCTGGACATCGCAGACACACACAAACATTGCCTTTTATAAGTATAGATACAATAATACTGTTTATATTTTGAGTGCACATACCTTTAAGAATTATTTCAATGAGAGGGATTCGATAGAAACTTCAGGGCCATAGGCGTTCAAATACCTATTTAACGGTTCTGATGGAGCATCCAATTACACTAGCTTAGGGATGGCGGGTATTGCAAAATATTCGGTTATTCAGGGTTTTTTTTCACCTCCGGTTTAACCTGGTAATATAATAGGTTTTTGGAATAACCGGTTTTCGGGTCTTTTTTTATGAGAAAAATAAAAACGCCGTTCGTAGACACAATTTTTTATTAATATTGCTTTTATAGGAAATCAATCCATTGGCGGCCAATATTTATCTGTTCGTAAAGACTCTTTCAGTGATCCTCCAACCAACAGACGCCTCGAGGAAGCGGTTGTCGTTGATTGGCCTAAGATGATGAAATTCAAAGCTTCATAACTTGGTAAATTTTAGTCTAATCGAGCCTATCTTCCGATCCGGTTCTTTAAC
The DNA here is from genome assembly GCA_013235015.1 of Araneus ventricosus. Taxonomy (NCBI): domain Eukaryota; kingdom Metazoa; phylum Arthropoda; class Arachnida; order Araneae; family Araneidae; genus Araneus; species Araneus ventricosus. Next base: position 84,238 of record BGPR01005470.1, on the reverse strand, counting down.
TCGGTTATTGGATTTTAAAAAATAATTGGTTATAACCGGGACAAAAAAATAACCGAAAACACAGGCTAACCGAAACAAAAAATACAGGTTTTTGGTTAAAACCGGTAGGTTTTCCTTTCCCTACGCTAGCCCAGGCCGCTAAAATTTGATAAGGCGGCCCTGCCTGCCTAGCATCAAATAATTCAAGATTTCCTGCTATGCATTATGTTGCCGATTGGCAACAATGTTCCCTTTCGCTTGCTACAACATTAATGCGAAAATTTAATTATTATTTATTAATTTTTTTTAAATCTTTAACCGTCTTCTGACGTTCTTCGTCTGTGAGTATTAAGTACAGATCCATCGCGTCTTTAAAGAAAGGTGGAATAGCTTCTTCATCATCGCTTAAATTAGCACCAGACAATTTGTCTTCTATTAATTCATCAATTATGAATAATTTCGAAGTCATGACATCTTTATCGCAGTTCACACACTAGAAAGTAGGGATTTTTCACATTTTAGAAGGGGAGAAAACGACGTATAACCGGAGCTTTGCGTCGTATGAACGAAGCACTTTATCATTACATAGCATACGAATGAATCGGGATTGTGATGAAACGACGTATAAACGGTGCTTTACTGTATTCCTTTTCAAATATAATTCTAACTGTGCCATTTTTTTCTTCGGCAGATGTTCACTCTAAGCAACAAGTTGCCGTCCCTCACCTCGGACAAGTTCCAACAGATGAGGTCCTTCCCCACCGACTGCACCCTCGTCTGCGGGAACGGGAGGGTGGGCGCGCACCGGCTCATCCTCAGCGCCGCAAGCTCCTTCTTCATGACCAACATCGCCCAGTCTTCGGGCGGCCAGATCTTCCTGCCCCAGTACGACGTCCAGGACATCAAGTTGATAGTCGACTTCATCTACGGAATGTCTGTGACGGTGGACTATGACAGGATGGCCAAGTTGGTGGCCATCGCGCAAGATCTGGGCGTCAATGTCTTTGCGAACAGTGGGGGTCCTTAGAACAATCCACTGCCACCTGTTTTGTTTCAAACCGATGCTGTAAAACTGACTTTGGACCTCGTGTTTAATTTTTTCATAAGTTCATTTCTTCATGCATATGATGCCAGAAAAGATGGCGTTCATCTATTTATATATGATTAAATAGTGAAAATTTAAGAATTGTGAAAGCACACTACATTCATTTCCTTGTGAAGCAAGTTTCAGTTATTTTTAACTCGTTTTTTCCTTTATTTTTTGGAGATGTAATAACAAAGTATTGTGATCAAGCATTAAGGTGATTCGAAAGTATTAAGCCTAAACTACTTATTCGTAACTTCATCTCACTTATGTAAAAAATGCTGTCATTAAAGAACTTAGTTTGCTGTTTTTGTGTGGATTTTATGCCTAGATTATCATATTGTAATTATACTTTCGCTTTCAATTCTTTTGTATACTGTTTCAAATGCATTGGCGAGAGAGGTCGCAAATAAAAAGAAATTAGTTCATATTATTTGTTTCGTTTTCATTATTATTGTGATTTTTTTCTATCTCTCTCATAACACTCTTTTTAAGTACTCTTAATTCTTTGAGTTATCATTGTGATGTTCGTTGCTTAAAAATATTACATTACTCTTTATCTATAGTTAATTAATATAACTTTTAAAGGTTTAAATTGACTACTGTTTCGCAAAATAAAAGCTTGATCGTAGCTATCATTAACTTTATCCAATAGCCATTCGATCACTAAAACTGTTAATCATTCCCCAAATGCAGATTACAGAAGCACAATTTTGGAACAACGGGCTTCTCCTTTTAATAATTTTAGAAATAATAATTTAATTATAAGTATGCCTACTCGCAATCAATACAAGTTCAGTAAGCTTCTTAAATTGTGATCCCTAAAAGAAGTCGCGAAATCTTGCACAGCAATTTCTATCGCGTTCTTCAATGGATACAAGTGCAAATATTTAAGAAATCGCATCAATATATTATGATATTCAAATTTGCGGATTAACTATTTTGAACTGATTTTTTTATTACCGGGGAGTCGAGGCGAATTCGTGGATGAGAAGCCACCGGATAAGTAAGCGGGTTCTCGCTTCTCCTGGAGGGTATAGTAATGATGTAGGGTTGAGTTACCTCCACTCGAAAGACGGGAGGGTTTGGGCCGTTAAGCGGGCCATTCCAATCTGGAATTTTTGGAACACGGGAAGGAAAAACCTATCGTCAAGATCGAAAACCTATGAAATTTGGAGCAAATTATTCCAAATGTTGGAATACAAAAGAACTTAAAATCCAAAACTCCATCCACCGATTCCAATTTGAATTTAGAACAAATTATTTTAAATGGTGGAATACAAAAGAACTTAAAATCCAAAACTCCATCCACCGATTCCAATTTGGGAACTCGATGCGAGGCTAGCGGGAGAAAAAGGGATCTGCCTACACTGAGACATCGCATCGAGGCTAGAAATGAATCTCGAAATCCTCCGTGGGTGGGAGGAATTCTGCGACATTGAACCTTGTCTCAAACCAAACTTTGGAACATCCCTGAATGCTTTGCCTAATTTTTCCGCCTAAAATGGGTGGGGGAAAAAAACTGTCTTGGGAAAAATGGCAGAGCTTTAGAACTCCGACCTCAGTTTCTGATTGCTGTCTTGGCGATTGTTCTTCACTTGGCCCCGCTCGCTTCGGCAAGCCGTGCGTTGAAAAAAACGGTCTTGGTACAAATGGCATAGATTTAGAACTCCGACCTCAGTTTCTGATTGCTGTCTTGGCGATTGTTCTTCACTTGGCCCCGCTCGCTTCGGCAAGCCGTGCTTTACCATTTATATTTCCAACTTCGAGTTGACAAGTTTTTCTCACGAAAACGGGGTCATTTTTGAGAAATGCTTAAGAAACTATTGCATGTGGAAATTTCAGACATTATTTCTGAAACAATACAATTTGAAACTGATAAAATTATCACTGCAGTCTATTCCACACACTTAGGCTGGACGGAGGTCTCGTTTATGTACATCACTATAGTCGAAGACAGCTCAAGTTGATGATAGTAGGAGGAAAATACAAGCGATTTATCATTACGACGAGTTGAAAAATACCTGAATCTTGTAACGCATTTCAATATAAAATTGATATATTTGGAAATAACTTATTTTTAGAACACCAATAATCGTTATCCTGTTGAATAAAACTGTATATTAGAAAGGTAAGATTTTAATTTCGCGGAGTTTCGATCGTGTTAAAAAGCGAACAAACATGTATCAGTCATTTACTTGCGGATGCGGTGGCTTTCTATTAGCTGTCAACTTGAGTTGTCGTTGACAATAATTGGTTGTTGAGTTTTAAAGCTTAGGATTCGCATCAAAAATCTCTGTACCAACATAACGTTCTTTTGAAAATAGATTATTTGTCGAAAGAAGTACTTCTTATTGCCCTTTTGCAATTGCTGCCTCAACTCTTCCGAAAGTTTGTGTCTCATTTAGCAGAGAATAAGATTAGAGAAAACTACAGAGAAAGGTTCCTAAAAGCTATCTTTATATCGTGCAAACCGTCTGTAAAAGTTACAAATTGGCTCTGTCCAAACAATCTCGACGTGGGCAAGATTTTCAAAAGAACGTTATTTGTCGAAGGAAGTACTTCTTATTGTCCTTTTGCTATTGCTGTCTCAACTCTTCCGAAAGTTTGTGTCTCATTTAGCAGAGAATAAGAGGAGAGAAAACTACAGAGGAAGGTTCCTAAAAGCTCTCTTTATATCGTCCAAACCGTCAGTAAAAGTTACAAATTGGCTCTGTCCAAACAATCTCGACGTGGGCAAGATGGCGTCTCGACTGAAAGGCATCATTCATCTCCGAGAACCACCGAACGATTGTCATCCTTATCTCGCCCTCTCGTAGGTGTCTCGAAGATGACACTTAAGTGGTTGGTGACAACCCGGGAGTGACAGGCGAACAGGACATCCCCAGTCGGACCCGTGCGCCGATCTTTATCAGGTGAGATGAGAGACTGTCATCCCTCAGCGTCTGCGGACACAATGGGCCTTCATTTTCCGAACAATTTCTCCCTTTGTCTCCGCCGCCGCCGGTGGGACCCAAACGAGAGCTCGCTTCGGAAATTATGGTGTCACCGAGTGTTACGATTGGAGATAACTCCCTTTCCAAAACACTTGGCGCATGCCTTGAAACAAATTTAACACTTGCGCGACCCGCCACAAGGTTCTACCTGTGCTCTCTTTGGAGGCAGGCCAGGCTTCATTTGACGAGGAGAGAGACGGCTCTTCGAGGTCAGGACGCATTTAAGTGGACGGAAGCTTTAAAAAGGCTCGCAAGGTCCACGCCGTCAAGGAGTGCTTAGCAAACATTAAGAGAAATTCAACTGTCGGAAGGTTGTTGCAGATGGGACCATTATGAGAGTTTCTTTCGATTTATCAGGGCCGCGGTGGCCTAGTGGTAAGGTCTCAACTTTGGGGACAGAGGGTTCCAAGTTCGAAACCCGATTCCACTGAAGATCCGCCGTGTATGAGGCCTGCTACACGCTAAATCATACGTAGTGGCCAAACGTCCTCCTGTTGGTGTGGTGCGCTACAACCCAGCCCACCCTACTGGGTTTAAGGCATTAAAGAGTCGGAAGGGAAGAGAACTGACCAGCAGCAGCAGGAGGACGCCAGCCCCACTCGCATTTATTAAAAGTTTTTCCTCATATATACATACTGCACCCCGCAACATGGGTGGAAATTAAATTCATATTAACATATACAGAAGTTTCACATTGCAAGGTCTCACCCGGCCAAGGAGACAATGCAAATAACAGCATATGGATTGAAAGTTATTTACTAATAAAAATTTACCATGGCCGGGGAGAAACAAACAATACATTCCCAATTTTAATCATCAATGGCATTCCACCCATAAGTTACAATGTATGAGATGCAGCGCAAATACAAAAAAAAAAGTCAACCCAAAACTACACTCAAAACAGACACAGACAATTAAAACGAACACACAAAAGGAATTATTAAAACCATTATAAAAATACCAATAGCTCAAATTTAGTTTAAAATCTCAGAATGACAAGGCCATTAAATCGAACAAGGCCAAACCAACTGTCCCCAAAATGACCAAAGCATACTATTAAAATGAAAATAATTAAAATCAATTATATATCCAATATATATTCAATTAAACATAAAATCCCACAAACTATGTCATTAAAAATATAAAAAATTTAAAAAGGGGTAGACCAGCTACACCCTACTCAAGCGATCACAAATCGCTCAATTAACTTTAAAACAATTCACAAGTTTTTCGTGATTAGCCGCAGTCGATATTACGTTTTTAAGCCACAAACTCTTGGCTTCACAAGAGGACTTCTTCTCTTTGGTGTGGTGCGGAAGTTTGGAAAGGAGAGTGCTAGAGAGAGAGAGAGAGAGCTCAGGTATCGTCATCGTTATCTGAGGCGATGACGATACCTGAGGACGAGATTCGTCCCAAAATAGCCCTCGTGTTGCTTCAAAACGGGACGTTAATATAACTAAACTTTCGATCCAGCAGCTTCATTTGGAGAGTTCAAGGAGAAGGTCAAACAGATCTGCTGCACAGACTGTTTAGTGCAGCAGATCTGTTTGACCTTCTCCTTACGGATGGCACTGATGCCGTAACCACGAAATATTTGGTATTTCATTCTCCTCTCCCTCTTGGATCTAATCTCTGTCCTGTAATTGCCTTGCGGATGATTCAACTCCTTTCATATCGCCCCATCCACTGCTGATGCAGGAAAGCAAAAGCGGTTAATCCCACAGCCGATCGAGAGGTTTTAATGATAAGGATGAAAGCACTTTCTTCTCCAAAATTCCCGTTTTAACCGCTTAACTTAACAGCCCGAGAATACTCGTGCATCGAATTATCGAAATTTTAGTCATATAAACTAAAGTTGAATCATTAATTAGCTTTATAATTTGACACAAAAAATATTTAGGATCCATAAACATCTTAAGTATCCTATGCCTTCTTAGATGAGAGAAAACGACAGCCCCTTTCCAAAACAGGAGGGGTCATCTTATTAGAGAGCAAAGAAAACTATTCAGTTAAGTGGTTGAAAGATTGGTTAGAGATTTCATTCCATTCGTAATCTGATACTTAAAAAGCAATTTTAAGTGAGACGAATGCGCCCTGTAATTCAAATTGATACAGTAAATCAGGAGTTCCCGAACTTTTTACCCTCTCTTGATTATTCTTTTTGTTTTCGCGCACCCCTTACTATCATATGCAACTCCTCCCCCCCCCCCCAAATATCGTCTATGCAAAGAAGTTTTTATCAATGATGTTAAGGTTCGTTTAAAGTGTAATGAATCGAATTAATAACATTTGCAGAACTTATTTTTGATTTTACAATTTATTCCATTTTTACAATAATATTAGTTCAGCACAGTTGACCAGTATTGAAATTATTTTCTTTCTCACTTATAGAGTAGCTAAAATTACCTTACTGAATCAACTATTGAGTGGTAAAGAGTTGATTAAATACATAGTATTTATTTGGGAAGAAAAAAATCATCCAACATTTTTATCCTTATGTTTTCTTGTAATAATCATATTAATTAATTTTGAGTTATGCATGTATGGAAGGCTTTGCCATAATGGAATTCGATGGACACAATAGTCAGGGCAGAGAGGACAGAGATCGACCACTTCCCGATAATTGCAGATCCAACATTTTGTACTGGATGTAAAGATTCTACATTGTACTGGATGCACAAATACCCTACATTTAGACTGTCTGTACAAATTCCTACATTTGCTGGTTGGCAAATTCTACGTATTTGTACTGGACATATACAATCACTACCATTTATACTGTTGTGAATTCCTACATTTGTGACTGGACATTTCCAAATTCCTACATTTGTACTGAACATGAATGCCACTAAATTTATTACTGATGTACAAACACATTTATTCGTCTAAAATCACTTGTTGTGCATTGTGTGGTTAGCACAAATTCCTACATTTACTTGGTTGTATTATACTGATTTGACAATCCTACATTTCGATTGTACAAATTCCTCATTTGTCTGGATGTTTTAAATCACTCTACATTGATGTTAAACTAGTTGTGTTGCAAATTCCTACATTTGTCACTGGATGTGCAATTCTACATTTGTTGCTGGTTGTCAAATTCACGCTACATTGGATGTACAAAATACCCATTATACTGTTGATATGAAGATTCTACATTTGTGCTACGTTGTAAATTCCTACATTTGTGCTGGATGTTTTAGCAAATAACTAAATTTAAAGACTGGATGTATAAATTCTACATTTTATTTGGATCACAAATACCCTACATTATACTGTTGGCTAAATTCCTACTTATTGTGCTGGTTGTACAAATTCTGGCATTTGGACTGAGATACCTACATTCACTGTTGTGCAAATTCCTACATTTATTAGCTGGTTGCGTCAAATTCCTACATTTGTGCATGGACTTATAAAATAACTAATTTGTACTGGATGCTTACATCCAACTACATTTGTGCTGGATGTAAACCATTACTGGATTGCAACCTACATTTATTACCTGGTTGTATAATGTCCCTACATTTTATAATGGTTGTACAAATTCTACATTTCAAAAGTTTGGCCGCAAGAATTCCTACATGTTGTTGTACAAATTAGATCTTTACGGAGACAAATACCTACATTTATAGCATTGTATTTCATGACTGGAATTCCCATTGTGCTTTGCAAATTCTACATTTGTCTGAGATGTACATACCAATTATATGTGGCTTCTACATGTTGTAATCAGGTGCTGGATGTATACTATTGTACTACTCAATTCCTACATTTGTACTGGATGTATATCTATTTGTCAAATTTTAAGCCTACATTTATACTGTTGCTGCAAATTCTACATTTGTGCTGGTTGTATACAAATTCCTACATTTGTGCTGGATGTACAAATATTCATTGTATGGATGTACAATTCCCATTTGGCTGCTGGATGTGCAC
>BGPR01005470.1:0-68538 GCA_013235015.1 Araneus ventricosus | reverse complement strand
AAAGTTACGTGTTGCTGCACAGACAAAATTGAATACGTAACGCATTCTTTCTGCAGAAAGATTGTCTACAATGTGAAAGCCGCTTAAATGTTAAATGTTAGCGCCAAGTTGGTTACATATTTAGATGACAGGGCAATACATTCTGATTAATCATTTCATCCCTCCCCCCAAAAAAGAATATCTATTATAAATTAAATTTATATTGGAGGAAGTTATGTTTCGGACAAAAATGACCCCAATGACGTCTTCGTACTACAATCATCTTTAGCTCGGGCATTATAACAGCCAAAATTGAACAACGCATTCTTTGCTATGCGAAAGATTGTCTACAATGTGAAAGCCAAGCAGATGCAAATGTGTGACAAGTTTGGTTTCATATTTAGATGACAGGCGCAATTACAATTAATGATTGGACTCTATTTGTTACATCCCCCCAAAAAATAGCTCTATTATGAATTAAAATTCGTTTATATTGAAAGGAGAAAATGTTATGTTTCGGACAAAAATGACCCCAATGACGTCTTCGTACTACAATCATCTTTAGCTCCGGCATTATAACAGCCAAAATTGAACAATAACGCATTCTTTCTATGCAGAAAGATTGTCTACAATGTGAAAGCCGCTTAAGATGTTAAATGTTAGACAAGTGCCAAGTTTGGTTTCATATTTAGATGACAGGCGCAATTACGATTAATGATTGGACTCTATTTGTTAACTCCCCCTCAAAAAAATAGCTCTATTATAATTTAAAATTCGGTTATATAGAAATTTTGCTCAATGTGCCGTATCATTGGTAATTGACAAATACGCTTCTCGAGGCTGTAGAATGAGTTCCATAGAATTAAACAACTTTCATTTAAAAATAAGGTTTTATTACATGGAATTAGCCTCCTTCGGCGACCAACTTGTTCGCCGGGAAGATAATTTCAACTGAATCTCTTACGTAAAAATTGATATTCATGGTTGCCTTAACAAAGTAATTTTAAATTTCAAATTTTGATAGACATTTAACCCGTGTTCTCTCAGTAGCCTTGCACCTGTTCTGTTCGTTGTCTACATAAACTTCCCTAATGGAGTCGAGTTACTGTCTGTGTCATGTAGCAGACAATTGCCCGTTGTCGGCATCAACTTCACTCTCTTATTCCTCTTGCAAAATGTCTATTTAATTTTAACTTTAAAATATAACGGCACATTTTACGTCCGGCAGCATATTAACTGGATGAAATTATACTAATTAAAACATATCATTGAACACCTTAGCTTTCAACAATGAAAGAGATGCAAATAAATATTTGCTTAAACAATGAAAACGGTTTGAATTGCGTTTCAACAATGAAAAGTATTGTTGTGAATTATGCCAAAAAGTATTTTTAACAATATCTTAAAATTAGAGAAAAAATTGTGCGTCAGCTTAATTCATATCAAAGAAAGGGTAATTTTTGCGCTTTCAGATAACTCAAAAACGATTTTTGTGCTGTAATATTTTCGAAAGTTATTAAGGAAAAACGCCAAAATCTCGCTTAACTTTTAATTAATTAAAATTTCAAAAAAGGTCTACGATGTGCACATTCCCACCCCCCATAGTATGTTTGTGCCAAATTGCGTAGCTCTAGGTCCCGCGGTCTGGACTGTAGAGCGCCAACATACACACACATTCTCCTTTATTATTAGTTGAGATATACATAACCGGTATTTAACCTTTTCCGGCACAGTGGTCGCAAAAGAGGACACCAACTTTAAAACTTTTTAAAAAAATTATTTTCCAATTTGAAACCCGGAAAATTGCAGGAAAAGGCAGCTGATAGTTCAGCTGCCTTTTGGCAGATGGCAGCACAATGAAATTTCGCTTCCATTTTGGAAAAGTTATAGATTTAAAATGCCCAAATTTCTTAACTCGGAGATAGGAATTTTTTTGAGTTCTTGACCTTTACAATTTTAGCAAATTTACTCGACAATTTTCCTTCAATATTTTTGAAGTTTTAATTTATGACTTTGTGTAAGATTTAACATTAATTTTTGAGCGTATCAAGATGGCTGTGTCCAAAGAGGTCCTCATATGAGGGAGTGTCCCCAAACAGGGACAACGACCCCTCCTCAGAATGAGGTGGGGTTTTTTTTGTAAATTCTATGTCTAAACGATAAACTAAGCCCATTCATGAGGTTTTTTCATCATATTTATTAAAATTTAATTCAACAATAAATTCTATTCAAATGCATCGGCTACTTTTAAATGCCTTAAGATCCTATTGAGGGCCATTTAACTAGGCGTAATAATACACCGCATAGATTTATCTGAACTGCCAACTTGGATAGAGTCAATTCATGTACTTAAACCTTGCACCGCGCATGCGCGTGACACCTAAGATCTTATGCTGTTCTATAATGCTGCATTTACATTGCTTATGTTTTTCACAAACGTTTTGAGCAGAAAAGAACCATTTTTATAAGGTAGCTTTTAGCTATTGCAATGGAAAAGAGAAAAACCAATTGTCACAGAAAAAAGTCACGTTTCCACGTACCAACCCCGAGTTATTAAAAGCGCCACTGTAGAGGGACGAGACTCATGTTTATGTCGAATGCCGCTGTTGAAGAATTAATTCAATTTCAGGAACCATTTTTATTAGATGGCTACGTTCCACGACACAGTACATTAAAAGGTGCAAGACGCAAGACAAAGAACAACAACAAGTACACAGAAGAAGAAGAGAGAGGCATCATGGGAAAAACCCGGATGGCTCTAGTAGCGCCACCTACCATAACCAGCGGGAGTGTTCTCCCCTAAACTTTCTCGTATACTTCCCCAAAAAGGTGCCGTTTCCCCTTCCCCCGCGTGGCTAAAAAAATTCGAACTTATTGCTACCCAGAATCCAATGACTATCAGAAGGTTTCTCATTATAGTGATTGAAAAATATCTAGACAAAAAAAGAAATTCAAAGAGATGCGTAACGATTTTCTTCTCTTACCGGCTCAAGGACAAACTGACGTAATTCGCTACTCCGTAATAAAATTCCTCTCCGTTCTTCCAGTACGCATGCGTGTGGAGATAAAGGATTCTCTTCAAAAGTAAATTATACGGACCGACAGACAGTCAACCCTTTGACGGATTTGGCCCAAAATTTTATACGGACCTACATTCATGACGATAAAACTGTGTATAAAATTTTATCTATCTGGCTTTTCAAGTTTTTGAGTTATAGCGTTCGTATGACCTTGAACATACAGACAGACTTCCCGTTGACGGATTTTGTCCAAAATTTGATAGAAACCTACAAATTATGTTTAAAGACCACATACCAAATTTCATCCCCTTAGCTCTAACAGTTTTCGAGTTCATAGACAGACATAATTCCCAAATTGTGTTTTTCGGACTCAGGGATGTCTAAAACGTGGAGATTCGTCAAAATCTCGAGTTCGAATTTTTTGATGATTACAATACTTTCTCTTCGTATACTTCGGATACCAGAAAGTAAAAAGGAGAAGGCAGTGAATTGTAACCTCTACAAGCTTGAATATAGAAAATTCGAAGGGAAGGCTTTAAGATTAAATCATACTACATTTAGCCCAGTGGTTGGGCAGTTGAATTCGGAATTCATTGGGGTAAAGCTAGAAATTGTTTTAATTCCTTCATTTAGATCTGGAATGATCATACTAAGTTTTCGCCCTCCTGCTAGGCTAATACAGTTTTGCAGTCAGAAAATAGGTTTTTCTTAATTAACTTAGTGATATCTGAAAACTAACTGATGCTATCGGAAACATTGCTTCTATAAATTTTGTAGATTTTGAGATTCTGAACAAAATGGATACTTACACTTATTATATTCATTGACAATTAAGCTCACAACTTCTATTTCAAAGTTTTGCCTTAACCTTTTGCACTCGAGAGGTGACTTTCAGTTGCCATTCTAGATGGTGCATCATTTTGACGTTTCTTGATTTCGATGGTTTAAAAAACTACCTACAAAGTTGTAAGAAGTTGTAGAATAAGTTTTCAGGAAAAATACTTAGAGAAACATATTTTTACTTTCTCGTATATGAAGTATACAAAGAGAAAGTATTGTAAACGTCAAAAAATTCGAACTCGAGATTTTGACGAATCTCCACGTTTTAGACCTCCCCGAGTCCGAAAAACACAATTTGGGAATCATGTCTGTCTATGAACTCGAAAACTGTTAGAGCTAAGGGGATGAAATTTGATATGTGGTCTTTAAACATAATTTGTAGGTTTCTATCAAATTTTGGACAAAATCCGTTAAAGGGAAGTCTGACTGTCTCTATGTCCGTGGTCATGTTAACATTATAACTCAAAAACTTGAATAGCTAGGTGAATAAAATTTGGTACAGAGTTTTATCGTCATGAATATAGGTCCGTATAAAATTTTGGGCCAAATCCGTCAAAGGGTTGACTGTCTGTCGGTCTGTATAATCGCATCTCCAACGAATCCGCCATCTCCACGCGCATGCGTACTGGACGCAATCTTCTGTGCACGATATTTATTGACTCCTGCTTGGCGCTTTTTTTTAATCCGATTCTCCAAGCGCATGTGTCCTTTGTAGCAATCTGTGCACGCGAGAGGATTATGTGACTTTGTCATTGAGCCAGCAAGAGTAGAAATCGGTACGCATTTAAATCGGAACGCATCTCTTTGAATTTGATTCTTTACCTAAATATTTTTCGATAGTCATCGGATCCTGGGTTACAATAGGTTCGAATTTTTTTATCCACGAGGGGGGAGGGGAAACAGCACCTTTTTCGAGAAGTATGCGAGAAAGTTTAGGGGAGACCACTCCCGCTGGTTTACGTTAATATGAGCTCTTGTAAATCAGTGAATAATCATGCATCTGATTACTTTTCCGAGTGCAAAGGGTTAACAGCTAATCAAGCGCTTGAAGGGAGAGCGGACCAAAGGGTGAACTTCGACAATGGTAGAAAGGATGACGAAAAACAACGATATTCATTTTAGCACTTATTATTTAACATGTCTGAAGTGGTATTAAATACCTTAAAGTATTTTAGATGAATTAAAATTTTTCTGATGCTGAAATGTTCCAACAACTAGACCAATTAAAATTTTTCTGGTGTTGAAATGTTTCAACAACTAGATCAATTAAAATCTTTCTGAAGTTGAAATGTTCCAACAACTAGATCAATTAAAATTTTTCCGATGTTGAAATGTTCCAACAACTGGATCAATTAAAAGTTTTCCGATGTTGAAATGTTCCAACAACTAGATCAATTAAAATTTTTCTGAAGTTGAAATGTTCCAACATCTAGATCAATTAAAATTTTTCCGATGTTGAAATGTTTCAACAACTAGATCAATTAAATTTTTTCCAATGTTCAAATGTTCCAACAACTAGATCAATTAAAATTTTTCTGATGTTGAAATGTTCCAATAACAAATCTATACTCAGTAGCTAAAGCTCACCTAGAACGAGGGGTATACAGACCTAAACTGAAGGGATTAAAACAATTTCCGGCTTTCCCCTAATGAATTCCGAATTCGTCTGGGCTAATTATGTATTTTTTTAGGGTTAATTTTAGGATTGACAAATTTACTGGCTAGATTATAAAAAATAATAAGTAATCTAGAATATTAATTATGCATTAATTGAGAAAAATATAAATTCAAAAGCCGTCGCCACACTTTCAATTCGACCTAATGATAACGAACACGAATGATTCTATGTAAATTGAAACCGAAATTCAATGAGACATATTTTAAGAACTGATCAAGAATTCAAAAAAATCAATTAACGTTCTAATGTAAGAACTAGAATTATATTACCATAGAAAATATGAAGCAATAAATCTACAATTATATCAAACAGAAATAGAACAGTTCTTAACGTTACGATCAGTAAACGAAGAATGCGTAATGAATTCCTAATGTGAATTGGCTCCTTTCGCATATCACGAGAACACAAATTGACCCCATTCTACACTGCGCACTAATTCATATTTGCATTGCTACCATTTTTTAAATTAATTTTTAATACTTCAGTAATTGATTAACACAATTATTTAATTACTCCAATTACACTTGAAGCAGGAAGGTTTTGGGCAAGGGAATTTTGTACGAAGTTTTGTCTTTTTAATTAATTAATTTTAGCTAAAAATTTAAATTCAAAATTAATTTTAACTGGGGTTTTTTTCTACCTTCGTTGCACTTATCTATGTAGTTGTACGCAATTTTTTCTGAAAAGTAAAAAAAATCGAACAGTGTTAGAGTTAAAATCAAGCACTCTTTGTACATGATAACACACCATTTCCCTAAAATGTGGTTGCACCGAAACAGAAAAGAACCAATCAACACGAACATTTGCAACGATCAGTTTTCCTTTCGGGAAAAATACGACTTTTTATTTTGACAAGGGTGTCAACAATTAGTTTAGATGACTGCCTCTGGGAGGAAGGACGAGACATATGGACACGAAAACTGTCGGCAAAAAGGGGACACTGACAAAGGACCCCCAACACATCGGGCCCCCTTCACTCTTCCCTGGAGCGTGGCGAAGAGCCCCTCCGAGAAATGTGAAGACAAGTGATACCAAAATGGCGGCCCAATTAAATATCCACGGATTTTACAAGACTTTTTGATGTTGCCGGTGAGAGGTCGCTGGAACCGTGACCCGTGGAACATCAGCACTCAGCATCAGAATGTCGTCTGCTGAGAGAAAAAAAGTTAGGGGGATAATATATAGAAGGGGAAAGAAGAAAAAAAGAACACCGCTTGTGCGAAAGAGCGGGAAAAAAAATCGGGATTCTTCTGTGTGGAATCTTTTTCTTTTTTTTATTTATCTGTTCGCAAGTTGACGGGATGAAACACATTGCTCCTGTAATGAACACCGTCACATCAATCCTACACCATGAGAGAAAACCTAGCACTGACGGCAGATGAAAATATTACGGAGTTCTGAAAAAAAGAACTTAGCATATGACTCTCTAGACAAGAGATCGGAAATCTTTTTGTTGTAAAAGATGGACCAAGTTTTTTTTTTTACACTGCCAGATTGCAAAAGCTTTATTTACAATTTTTTTTTCTTTTGTTGATCTCAATGAGATGTTAATTGCGACCTCGGTCATGTAATTTTTTTTATTTCTTAATTTGTTGCGAGTAGCAGCTGTAATTCTTCAACTTAAGAAGATTAAATTGAAATACTGTAAAGAAAGTTTGGAGTTCACAAACTGTTCGTCTCCTCAATAAAAATTCACCGAATTTTCATGTTCTGTTTTCGAAAAAAAAATTTATTGCATCTGTTCCAAAATTTAATATTATCATAAAAATTACTCTGTAAAAAAGAACATGATATAACTTGGATAGCATTATCATAAATTATGCCAATAAATTATTCTTATGAAGTGAATGTAGTCTTTTGTGACAACAGAATTTAAAATTAAGATGACCTGTTAGAAAAGTGAGTTTTCAAGCTTAGTTAAATTTATGTGTATGTAGTTGAGCCCAAATTGAACTGGAAAGATAACAGAAAACAAAAAATATATTTACATTGATATATGTATTATTTCTACGTATCAATAAAATATTCCACCGATTAACCAACGGACATTTGAGTGAAATGACTAATTTGATTTACTCATCGGAGAATAACGACACGTAGACATTCACCTCAGGAAGATAAAATTTAATATGAGATTATATTCATCCTACACAAAATACAAAAACGACAATTATTGCGTCATTTCGAAATTCGCTAAAGATTTTCTTTTTTTTTTTTTCCCCTGAACTACTCACTGATTTACTTCATAACAGGCAACGATTTTATTCTTTTAGATACACATGAAATGTATAAATTTATGATAACACATTCAGCTTTTAAACAAAATCGGGTACTTTTCCGTTAGCCGGGCGCAAGCGAAAAATCGCCAAATAATGTAGAATTCCACCAAATTTCTTACAACCATTCTCTTGGCGACTTGACTCGCGTTTGGTTCACAACTGGCGACATTTGCGCCCGGCTAACGGAAAATCGCTTCGCTCTTGGCTCGCGTTTGGTTCACAATTGGCGACATTTGCGCCCGGTTAACGGAAAAGTACCCAAAATCACTCTTAGAAATCTTACATAAGACTATTGTGACGTATTAATCGTTATGCACATTAAACTGAAATGAAATATCGTTTTTTCTAATGTATATTGAAAAGAAAAATTTTGAGAAAACTTTGCTTATTTCATCTGTTTCCTTGCAAAACTATTAAAAATGAACTTCTATCAGTGTCAATTTTTCTAACTAAAATTTTTATCAACAGATACGAAACAAATGCATTTTCTAATCATTTTAAGTAGCCTAAAATCTTTAATCTAATTGTGGCGCTGAGATGACAAAAAAATCTTTTTTTTTTTTTCCCTTCTGGTTAAGAAAAATTCATCATTATTTGAGAATAAATAAATATCATTCAATTTTTATATATCTTTCAGGCAACTTTATGATTCCAAGCTCGTGAAAGTTCTTATCGTTATGGGCGAAAATCATTCTAAGAACTATTTGATGTTCTCATCAGAGGTGAAGTTTTGCCTTTCTAGATCAAGGTTACTTGTTGTCGCTGTTATATAAAAATGTCGTATTATCAATTTTGCCAAAACATTTTATTGATGCATAATTCTTGTAGGGGTTCGCTATATCTCACATATAATACATAACAATGTATTATGTGTGATTGTTGTATGTTGCCACAAATTGGATCGGTTGAAATAATATCTACTGAAAAGCAATTTCTGAGAAAATTGAATAATAATTTGATAAATCCCAATTTTTGGCTTCTTTTTAACTCTGAAATAAATTGAGCATTTTTATATAATTTCAAGTTTTTAAATATTGAGAATCAAACCTCACTGAAACTTCGCTTTTATCATTATGACCATTCACCACATTGTGAGTAATTTTTTCGTATTATATTATATATTTTTATATTCTTCGATAAAATTAATTCCGCCTGCTAAATAAGATATTTTGTATTCGACTGTATTGCTTTCTTTTCAATTAAAAATATATTAATTGATAGTTCATAAAATAGAAAAAGGGGGAGAAAAGGAAGAAATAGTCATACTCCGCATCCATTGAACATCTTCCGAAAGCAGAATTTATGTTCTTACCAATCATTCGTACAGCGCCATCTACCATTGACTTTTGAAGTTATTTCAATTTCACTGCATTGTAAGAGAAAATCTCTTCATTAATGGTTCTTAAAACTCAAATTTAAGCGCTATTTTTTTCCTAAAATATTGTCATGATGAAGCTATAAGAATTTTTCATCAATGCATATTACTAATATAATAGCCCAAATCTCTCGGTAACGGTCTGATATCAACAACAATAAAACTCGCGCCATAGCACTGCGAGATGTTAAACAGCATTATTTCATTGTTAGAGAACCTTAATTCCTGTAATTTTAAATTTAAAAGAGTAATTGTCGTTCTAATTTCAAATTTAACAGCTCTAAAATAGTGAAATAATATTTTCTATCGTTTGATATAAAATTTATCTCGCTATGATCAATAGTTCCCAGAAATTTCAAATTATATTAATCATATACTTCAAATTAATTTCCATTTTTCTATAGAAAGTAGTAAATTACGTCAGTGGTATATCATGCGCGTGATATAGTTTGGACGCCACGATGCATCTCATTATTTCGTCGTGAATTATTAATCGTGTTGATATAATTTGATAATATTTTTTGGCGACGTTCGACAAGCAGAGAAGTGCTTTGTTTTGAAACTAGATTTTCTATCTATCTAGATTATATCTACTAGATTTTCTAGATTTTTTTAGACCAAGAGGTTTTTTGAATAAAGAAATATGTGAATAAAAAAATATATATTTCGTGTCATAAAACATATGTTTATTTTATTTGTTTTCAATCACTGTTAAATATTTCTCTCGCATATATATCGATTTAAACATGTCAAATTTGACGGGAAATCTTCGAATGAAGAGGTAGTTTGCACCTGTCATACCATGACGGGTGTTTTTCTAGTAATTTAAATAATCACAGACGTCGTTTAAAAAAGTTTTAATGGTTTTTCTCTCTATTTTCTTATGTTAAAATTTTTCACTATTATTGACTTAGTACGGGTAAGAGACGACCGAAGCATAATTAGGGCCAGACGAAAACATTCCGTGCTCCGGCAAGGAGTAAAAAAAATCGAGAAGCGCAAAATTGTCAAAACAAAATGAGAAAAAGAATCGCAACGGAGTTTCTGAATTAAATAGAACATTTTGTGAACAAATTCTAAAAAACAACAAAACAATCTAATTTTATGTACTAATGACCACAAAACTTTCAAGGCACTACTCCAGTGATCTATATATTAAAAGGCAATAACTGTGTGGATTTTGCTCCAAACTTGAGCGTTGTTCTACCAATTTTACTAACTCTTCCAATAAGAGTTGCATCCGGGGAACGTAGTTTTACCAAACTAAAAATAGTCAAGAACTAACTCAACATTTCAAACAAGATACTCAGACCTCGCTATTATATCAAAAATCGAATATGAACTGAGTGACAGTTTAGATATTTCTGAATTAATTAGAGAATTTTCTGAATTAAAAGTCCGTAAAAAAAAATCGTCTGAATTATACTCGTGTTAAGGTATCCGAACACGTTCGAAAATCGATTTTCGACCAAAATTCCATTTTTTAAATTTTTGATGTTTTCGATAGTTCATTCATTTACCTTTCTAAAACATATTTACTTTTGTCGGTACGTTAATTAGAAGATGAGATATTAATTGTTTTATAACAAACCGAAAACCGGAAGTGGGCGTTTAATTAGCGGAAAGTTGTCATTTAAAGGGACAGAAACCTGTCAAAAAATCTTTTAAACTCCTTTTTTGCAAGCTAATATGATGTCAGCATATTTTTAGGAATTTTTTTTAAAGTTTAGATGCATAGTTTGAGCGCGTGGAAAAACTAAAATTTGATTTTTATCAAAATTAGATTTTATGCATATTTTTCAAACTTCAAACATGATAACTCAAGATATTATCATTCGATTGTTCTGAAATTTTGTGAACACTTTCTTCAAATGTTTCTCTAGTGAATGTACTAGAATAATGTATATTGTAACAATATTTTTTAAATTATGGTCTTTTATTTGAAAAATGACATAGAAAATTTGCTGAAAATCTTATAATGATTGTTCGATTAGCTCTAAAATTTTTATTTATCCAAAGAATGTTAAGATTCTAGTATAAGCACTAGTCCATAGTATGTAGTTTATTTTAGAATTAGTTTTATTTGAATTATTACAAAAGTTTGACCTGTAGCATGTTTGAAGTTTTGGGAAATTTCCTCTAAAAAGCAGCAGAAATTCAAGAATTTTGTAAATTTATAATAATTTATACTCAAAAATCATACGCTAATATTAATCTTTATTAAATTCGAATCTAAAAAACATATTTTGGTGTTTCTATTTCATAATTTAAGAAAAAAGTGCTCCGAACGTGTTCGGATACCTTAACTGTTTTTTTAAATGAAGTATTTTAAGTGAAAAGTTATTGCTAAATACTGAGTTACATTGCTGTTTTTTGGACGTTCGCTGAAAAATGTAAAAAAAAGACCATATACCTTTTTTTTTTATGAATGCTTACATTGTAGTTTCACAGGGGCACATTTTTTTTTTTTTTTTTTTTTTTTTTTTTTTTTTCAGGGGGAGTTTTTTTTTTTTTTTTTTTTTTTTTTTTACTTTTGCACGGAGCGGTTCAAAGGCTAAATCCGACCCTGGCATAATATACAGTAGAGTCTCCCTACAACGAAGTCTCTCAACACAAAGAATTTTTCCCTATAACGAAATTTTTAATCGGAATGTTAAATAACATTCCAAATATTCTACATATAACGAAGTGGCTGTCTCCCTATAACGAGTTTTTTCAGACCTTTATCTTTTCGATTTTTGTCATTTTTGAAGAAAGTTGCTAATTTCTGTGCAAACAAATCGCTCACACGTGCCTGTTTCTGGAACCACTCGCATTGTTCATTCCAGCGATAACACATAACAATAGAATGTTATGTGAAGGGTAATGCAGTTGTGGGGACCTGGGTTTCTACAGAGGGAGCAACATTGCTACGGTTCAAGAATCCAAGAGTCGGTGTGGAAACAGCAAACGGATGTGACAATACGCATTTTATGTTTATCCGTACTAGTACATATTATTCTCTAAATTGGTGAATTGTCTTCACTTTTGGACATTTTATTTATACAATAAAAATCAGTATAATTTTAACAAATTTATAATAAATATTACTTCATTTTTAATTGAAAGTCATAATTAAATATTTTTGAACTTATCGCACCTACTAAAAGGTTTGTAACATTTACTTAAATAACTGCAAAAATCTCTAATCTCCGTATAACGAAATTTTCTCTATAGCGAATTTTTCAACTGGAACCAAGCGATTTCGTTATAGGGAGATTCCACTGTAGTTTTTTCACCCCCATTCGGCATCAGTGGCTTCACAAGTGTAAATGTCTCCCGGGACAATACACTATTTTTTCGCCACCTTATCATATTTGACTTCAAAAAGTCACGGAAAAGCACTAACTTTTTGTTTGTAGAGCGCCGCCCCCAGAGTAGCGCCCGGGGCGGAGACCCCCCCCCCCCCCCCATCCCTACGCTGCTGTTTAGTATCAGAAGAATTTTAAAGTTTTTGCAATGTAGGTTCTCATCCTGAATAAAGGGCAGAATGAATGGAAAATTATCTAGAAAGCAAAGAGCAGAAGAACCAAGAGGGCCAGTGGCGAATCTGAGGGAGGTGCATTGGAGCTGCAGCTCCCCTCAGAGCTAAACCAAAATTCTTAATCTTTTTTCAAATCACTACACCTGTTTGTTCTTAATCTCTTATTTTAACCAGCGGGAGTGGTCTCCCCTAAACTTTCTCGTATACTTTCAAAGTGGAGATAAGTAGTGGAGATACTTTCTCTTTGTATACTTCGTATACGAGAAAGTAAAACAAAAAAACAAACAAACCTGAAATCAAATATCTGTTGCCACGTTTCAAAAAAAATATTACTTTGAAGCAGGCGCGATAAAATAGGTAATGCAATGAATACTAAAGCGAAAATTCTGCTTTGAAATTGAATTCCCAAGAAAACAATTTATACTACCACAACCGTAACAATTGCAAAAGCGCATGAATAAAAGATTTGCTGAAATAATGAGATCGGTTTGATTTACAACAATAAAAAAATTGTTAACAATTGATGCTTGAAAACATTATTTATTGTTGTAAATAAAATTTACAACAATAAAAGATTGCTACCAATACGCATGCGCATGAGAATCGGATTAAAAGAAATTGAATATGCAATTTGAACGCCTCTTTTTGACGGATTTGGTCCAAACTTTTATACGGACCTACATTCATAACGATAAAACTGTGTACCAAATTTTATCCATTTAGCTATTCAAGTTTTTGAGTTATAGCGTTCACATGACCGCGGATATACAAATAGACAGACTTCCCGTTGACGGATTTTGTCCAAAATTTGATAGAAACCTACAAATTATGTTTAAAGACCACATACCAAATTTCATCCCCGTAGCTCTAATAGTTTTCGAGTTATCGTGTTCACAGACAGACACACACACAGACATAATTCCGAAATTGTGTTTTTCGGACTCAGGGAGGTCTAAAACGTGGAGATCCGTCAAAATCTCGAGTTCGAATTTTTTGACGATTACAATACTTTCTCTTTGTATACTTCGTATACGAGAAAGTAAAAAATAATAAAACGTGGCAACATTGCTTTCTGGCTTGGCAGGCTCGAAAATTTCCCCGCTTTTGTAGTCATTCCACTCATACTTGTAGTGTTAACGCAGTAAAATATTTTTTGGCTACTTATTTCAATGTTTTTTACTTTCTCGTATACGAAGTGTACGAAGAGAAAGTATTGTAATCGTCAAAAAATTCGAACTCGATATTTTGACGAATCTCCACGTTTTAGACCTCTCTGAGACCGAAAAACACAATTTTGGAATTATGTCTGTCTGTATGTCTGTGTATGTGTCTGTGAACACGATAACTCGAAAGATAGATATAAAGATAAAGGTATGAGGTAAAGGTATGAAATTTGGTATGTGAACTTGAAACATAATTTGTAGGTTTCTATCAACTTTTGGACAAAATCCGTCAACGGGAAGTCTGTCTGTCTGTATGTTCGAGGTCATGTGAACGCTATAACTCAAAAACTTGAAAAGCTAGATGGATAAAATTTTATACACAGTTTTATCGTCATGAATGTAGGTCCGTATAAAATTTTGGGCCAAATCCGTGAACGGGTTGACTGTCTGTCGGTCTGTATAATAGCATACTTGTTCAACTCCATGCGCATGCGTAAATGCCTGTGCAAAGAAGGGATACTCCGAAAACTTGGAAGTTTGCCAAAAACCAATTCTGGCGGCGAGATTTTGTAAGGAAGCAAACATTTAGGGCGTCTCGTTTTACTTGCGTATTGGAAGTAATCTCTGCGCATGCGCAAGCTATTCTCCTGTTTTCTTCTCCGCACGCGGAACTTGCATTGCTAGAGTTTGATAAAAAAATAAATATTGCGAAGTTTTAATACATACGCATCTTTTTGAATATGATTCTTCACCTCAATATTTTACTATCACTATAATCTACAATGAGAAACCTTCTGATAGTCATTGCATTCTGGGTTACAGTTGGTTCGAACTTTTTATCAATGCAGGGGGAAGGGAAATGACAAATGTTTGAAAAGTATACGAGAACGTTTAGGGGAGGCCACTCCCGCTGGTTTTATTAAATTATCGAAAGTATTGTAGTGTCCTTTGTGATTCTTATTGCCAGGTGAAATAAAACCACATAAGCCACAAGGTCACGACCATTCAAAATTTTTATTACCTCACCCCCACCCGACCAAAATCCTGGATTCGCCACTGAAGAGAGAGGTTTAAATTTTTCTCGATTTTGGGGGGAGGTCGAGCTCTTACTTTGTGATACTTTCAGGGAAATTTAATTTTGTGCTTTCATTTCATTTACAGTAGAATCTCGGGAATCCGAACTAACTGGGGCTGACCTCCGTTCAGATTCCGGTTTATCCTGAAAAATCGGTAAAACATTCTTTATATACCGCTTTTTTAGCAATTTCACTTGTTGTTCTCTTTCAAACCAGATTCGACTCTATGGACTTTCTTTTCTTCCCAAAGTTGATAAGTCGAAGATTCGAAACAATAGATAAGTGATAAGAAAATTCGCCGAGGGAAAAGAATTGCAAGAAAAAGGTTCTCAAGAGCCATTCCCGTAATGGGAAGACACGCTGGTAGCGTTGCATAAATCGAAATGGAGAGTAATTTGAGAGACAAGTCTCACATTAAAAGTTACTCTTAGTAATTACTGATTAATTTCAAAAGTTCAGTTTCTTTGACAGATTACGTATATTCGTTTGTGTACATATTCCTTCTATGCTGTTTTATTCAATTCCTACTATTAGTTCACACTCTCCCTATATCTTGTTCAAATTTTGCAATCCATTTTAAACTAACTTCCCGATGAGCTGGAGACTTGAAACATAGCTCAGAACTAGATGACGATGCAATATTAATTCGCTTTCTCGTCTGTCTGTCATTTCATATTTTGCATTGTACGTTTTTCATTATATCTCGAAAACTATTAACATTACAGACTTGGTTCTTGGGTATATGGATGGCCCATGGGATCATCAAAGCACCCCCATATTTTAGTCATATCTTTGCGCATGCTTAGTACGTTTTTCATTATATCTCGAAAACTATTAATTATTAAAGCAGGAATTGACTTAGATTTTTTTTTTATATTACTTGTTTTTTTATTCTTTTTCATTTTGTGTATGCAGTCTTTTACTATTGTTTCCTGCTATGTATTCATTTTGTGTTTCATTCTTGCTTTACATTTGCATTTTTTTCCTCATTAGTATTTTTGCTTTTGTATCCCCATCTTTTTAATTCCATATGCAATTGTTTTTCAAGTTCTTTCTTACATTTGTTTCTTCCACTCCATACCCATTTAAATGATCAGAGATCTTAGTGATTAGTGGCGCAAGGGTATGGAGTGGCGCTCTTCCTGTTCTATTAGGTCATTGTCTTATGAATCCCTAATTAACTGCCAACTATCCTTCTGCCTTTGCGTGAAACATCTTACAGAAATAAGCATTTCTCTCTCTCTCTCTCTCGCATGAAACGTTTTAAAAGGTCTGTAACTAAATACATTCCTTTGTTTTAGGAAAGACAGAAGCCAGATTTGATTTGAACACCAATTCTTACTTGTGAGCTATGTATAAACATTGTAGACACTTACCCTAAATATTTTCATTTATTATACAATAATGTTTACCGGTCAAAACGCGAATATGCTCTACGAATATTGCACTCTTTATGGTCGGCCAAATTGAAATTTGCTAAAATATGCGAATGGCGGTCAAAAGTCACATTTAGCAAAACGCTGAAAAAATCCGTAGAGGTAACTGTGACGTCACTCGAGAGACCACCTACCGAGTCACGTGCGAACGCCGTCCATTCCGCGAAATTAATGGACACGATATGTGGACGCGGAAAAGTACAAACCTGAGCGCTTGTTCCTCCAATTATTTCTGACATTACAAGTTAGGGGAAATATGGATCCCCCGCCGCTTCTCCGACCTATGCGGAGAACGGACACACAGCGGAGAATGCGAGGGGACTCCTAATGACCGCGCCAAACAGGAAGAGAGCAACCGACCGCGCGAACTAGCCGAAGAAAAACAAGAGTTCCTTCCAGATTTAAGAGAAAATGCCCTAGATCCAATGCGTCTTCCAACTTTTGCAACTCACAGCCCCATCTTTGAACTAAAAATTTTGAAGACTTCAATTGGAATCTATATAGGAGAAACCAGCGGGAGTGGTCTCCCCTAAACTTTCTCGTATACTTCTCGAAAAAGGTGTTTCCCCTCCCCCGCGTGGATAAAAAAATTCGAACCTATTGTAACCCAGGATCCAATGACTATCAGAAAATATTTAGGTAAAGAATCGAATTCGAAGAGATGCGTTCCGATTAAATGAATACCGATTTCTACTCTTTCTTGGCTCAAGACAATCCTTCTGCGTGAACAGATTGCTACCAAATACGCATGCGCATGAAGAATCGGATGAAAAAAAAGCGCCAAGCAGTAGTCAATAAATATCGCGCACAGAAGATTGCGTTCAATACGCATGCGCGAGGAGATAGCGGACCCGTTGGAGATGCGCTTATACAGACCGACAGACAGTGAACCTTTTGACGGATTTGGCCCAAAATTTTATACGGACCTACATTCGTGACGATAGAACTGTGTACGAAATTTTATCCATCTAGCTATTCAAATTTTTGAATTATAGCGTTCGCATGACCGCGGACAAACAGACAGACAGACTTCCCTTTGACGGATTTTGTCCAAAATTTGACAGAAACCTGCAAATTATGTTTAAAGACTACATACCAAATTTCATCCCTTTATCTCTAATAGTTTTCGAGTTATCGTGTTCACAAACACACACACACACACATAATTCCAAAATTGTGTTTTTCGGACTCGGGGAGGTCTAAAACGTGGAGATTCGTCAAAATCTCGAGTTCGAATTTTTTGACGATTACAATACTTTCTCTTTGTAGACTTCGTATACGAGAAAGTAAAAAGTGTAAAACCGGGTCCCTAAGACTCGAAGGCCTGTTGGAGCTAAACTATTCGACATAGAGCTTGTCAAATTTTACTAAAATATTCCTTATTTATCAGAGTACAATATATCTTTCAGGAAAAGTCATAGTTTTATTACGTTTTTACCTAAGGATTTTTTTGTAGAAAAAGTCAAACCACCCGGTTTTACCACACTTTAAAGATTTATCATTAGTTACAATTTAAGAATAAAGACAATCAATTTTGAAATACAGTAGAGTCTCCCTACAACGAAGTCTGTCTACAGCGAATTTCTCCCTATAACGAAATTTTCAATCGGAATGTTAAATAACATTCAAAATATTCTCCATATAACGAAGTGGTTGTCTCCCTACAATGAATTTTTTCAGACCTTTATCTTTTCGATTTTTGTCATTTTTGAAGAAAGTTGCTAATTTCTGTGCAAACAAATCGCTCAAATGTGCCTGTTTCTGGAACCACTCGCATTGTTCATTCCAGCGATAACGCATAACAATAGAATGCTATGTGAAGGGTAACTGGTGAATTCTCTTCACTTTTGAGCATTTTATTTATATAATAAAAATTAGTATAATTTTAACAAGTTTATAATAAATATTACTTCATTTTTAATTGAAAGTCATAATTAAATATTTTTGAACTTATCGCACATACTAAAAGGTTTGTAACATTTACTTAAATAACTGCAAAAATCTCTAGTCTCCGTATAACGAAATTTTCTCTATAGCGAATTTTTCCAACTGGAACCAAGCGATTTCGTTATAGGGAGACCCCACTGTATTTGCAAAATTCGTATCCTAACACTGTTCTTGCAAGGGCTGATACAGTCAAGATTCACTCACAGTTTCCTGGTTGGATGGGTTTAACTGCAGGTGTTCTCGGACGTCTTTTCTTCTTCGGCTCTCTGGGGTCATGCTTTGGGATTTCTGCTATTGCTGTGTTTGCGCTATTGTTTAATTTTTGAAAGAAACTTATGGGCAATTTTTTTAAATATTCGAGAATGGGGGTCAATTTGAGTTCGTTTTGAATTTGTTTATTTCTCACAAACCAGGGTGCTTTCGTTATTTGCCTTGCTATTTTATTTTGGGTGGTTTCCAATTTGTTGATGTGCGTTTTGGCCGCTGCTCCCCAAACAGAAGATGCGTAACTCATAATGGGTCGCATAAGTGTCTTGTACAGTAAGAGTTTATTTCTCAATGAGAGCTTCGAGTTTTTCCTTAACACATAGCACAACTTCTTGTTTACTGCAGTGACTTTGTTTCTGACCTTGGTTACATGGGATTTGTACGTTAGTCCTTTGTCTAAGGTGACCCTAGGTTCTTCGTTTCATTTTTCCAATGAATGGGCCTCCTATACAATTTCGGTGGACTTGGTATGCTCCTCCGCCTCGTAAAATAGACAGTTGGCATTTGTCGGAATTCACCTTGATTTTCCGTCTGATTAGGGCGAACGTACAGAAGAAATAACAACAAAATATTTACACATTTTTCAATATTATTATCAAAGGGCCACATAAAATAAAGCTTTTAAAATTTACTTTTGTTATATCTATATATAAAAAACGCTAACGTACGTGGCACAGAAAAGAAGTCAATTTCTCTTTTGCCGTTGGCAACGATAGGTTTGCAAGGTGGCTACAGAAACTGTGAAAAAATTGCCCTGACTAAACTTACAACATTTCCCTGATTTACAGCTACTAATTATATTAGTTTCCTGACTTTCTCCCTATTCAGAATCACTGTATGTGTATAATACACATTATTAAAAACACTTTTACCAGTTATTAAATATGAAAAAAATAAAATTTTTTTTATAAAATTTAATTTTTAAAAAATGGAATGAACATCTTAAAAAAATTCTATTAAAACAGTATATTAAATCTCTTATATGTAAAAAATACTGGAAATTTTAACAAAATACTTTGCTTCTAAAACTGCATAAGAATTCTAAGAAACATTAAAACTACTCTTCGCAACACAAGTTAAATTATGTTAACAGTAAAGGTTATTATGATCTTTGCTCCAAACTTTAAAACAGTTCAATAACTAATTAGTGCTTTTTGCATGGGTACCAGAATAACATGTTGCAGTATAAATATAAAAATAGTATAATTATACGTACCTAATTAATATATATTTTAGCAAAGATTTAAACAAGAGAAACTGCCAAAATATTACTTCGAATCTTTATTCTTTAACAAATCATAAGAAATTAATTGTTCTAATCAAAAACTTATGCTTTTATAAATGAATATAAGTTTTTTTTAAAAAAAAATCCATTTATTATTACAAATAATTCTAGGCATAAGATACTAATTTATAGATTAATAACTCAAGTAACAAATAACTATTAATTTTCCCTGATTTTTAGATTTTTTTACGAATTTCCCTGACTTTTAGAGATTGATAAAATTCCCTGACTTTTCCCGGTTCTGTCGCCACCCTGGTTCGTTTACAAAATAAAACAGGTAGCTTCCTCCATGTTAGGCTTAATTTCAAAGGCATAACCTGCTACTATATTCATCCGGGTGTAAAACAACTCCTCGAAAAAAACGAGTTTAAGACGCAGAGTTCACAATATTTCTTAATGAAACTGTGGATGAAATTATTGAAAAGAGAGTTAGAAATGAAGCAAATGGGCTTAGGCGAACCAAAGAACATTCACATCAACGTCAAAATAGTTCAAATCAGCGTAGGTTAAAATCGTGTTAATTCACAAATTGAGGTGAACATCATGGAACTTTCTTTTGTGAACATTGTATATTGAGTACTTTTCCGTTACACGCACACCGCTTGTCGCCTTTCATGTCTTGGCGAATTTTCATGGAGCACTGAATCGCCATCCTGACTCAGCGTCTTTCCTGACGATACTTGACGCGCGCTATATTTTTTGGCGAGCTGAAGAGTCAGGGGGTACCAGAATAGACCCCAGGAACTTGAAAGCGCCAGTTTGGCCGAGAATGCATGGTGTGCGTATGAACGAGTTTTCTGATTTCTTTATTTTGGTTTCACAGAACTTTCTTCGTGAGGGTTCACTTCCGTTTTCCTGTAACCCTCCAATTTAAGCGATCGCCAAATCCAATTGGATTCCACATCAAGAGTCAAGATATAAACTAATATATAATAAATTGAAAATTGTATATTAACCTTTTTGAGTGGGGGCCCGCGCAGAATATGCTTTGGCCTAGGGCGAAGAAATGTGTTAATCCGGCCCTGTGAAAAACTTAAAGACGTTAATCAGAGAACAGGAGACTTTTTTACTCAATTATTTTATTACGTAGTTACTTTCGCTGGCCAGAGGCACTGAAGTTCCTATTTATGGTGCTGATGGAGGTGCCAAAATGCTTTAGCCCAGGGTGCTCAAATGTGTTAAGACGGCCCTGTCAGTCTCTACAACAGCCAATTTATTTTACCAAGTTGCAATCATTGCTACTTGTCGCCGAAGGCGGCTAGTAAAAATATAAAATACGAAAATAAAGCATTCATTAATGATAAACAAAAAAGTTAAAACATGCATTTATTTTCAAAATTTTAATGAGATGTTTTAAATCTAGAAGACACATTCTGAATTGTTTTTACTTCCTCGTATAAAAAGGGAAATTACTATAATGATAAAAAACCTCAATCCCGAAATTTTCATGACCAATTTTCATTCCAATTTTAAAAAAAAACAACATTTTTTGGAATTATGCCTGTCCCTCTATCTGTGAACATAACCAAAGGATGCAACAAGCTAGAGGGTGAAATTTGGCATTACAAAAAACTACACATTTCTATCATATTTTGGACGAAATCCATCAACAGAAAGTCTGTCTGTCCATGCACATATAACTAAAACTGCAACAACAAGCTAGACAAATTAAATTTAGTTTTATCAGTAGAATTTTCGATCCATATCAAATTTAGGCCAAATCCATTTACAGGAAATCTGTCTGTCCATCAATTAGCATGTGAACAAAAAAGCCAAAAATGTAATTAAATTAGATAGATCAGATTTGGCATATGGTTTTATAATATAAGAAATTTTAAGCTGTACATTCACAAAGAGACCACTCCATGCAATTTGGAGCGCTTCGCACCAAATAATTCCAATTTTCACCCCATCTATTTAGGTGGCTCCAAACAGACGATCACTGCAATCCCCTTCCAGACCAACTGTTAGGAAATCTGATCTTAATGTCGAGGTCCGAATTTTTCGAACTGGGATATTTTTAGAATGGTTCTCACCGATTCAAACCACTAAGCTTTTGCAGCAGCATCGATTCACTTTCAGGTTTAAGCAAATAATGTATCACTATAAATACATCTCAGCAATTGCTTCCCCCCTTCCTTTTACTGGCTGACTAGTTTTCTAAAACTCCCCACAGCTTTGCTACACATGTGAATGCATTACTAGGCAAGTCTAAATTTATTTCGATTACGAGTAATTTTAAATGCTTAACGATGATTATTAAACTGTTAAATGATTCTTAATTTTAACTTTAGTTGAGTTGACTATGTTTTTAATAAAGTATTTATTTTTATATATCAGCCTACTCATTGAATAAGAATTTTTAAGACTAAACACATGATATGAATAACACCGGCTCCCACCCACAGTTCGCCTTCCTTAAGGCGATAGCACACTTGTCAGCATTTCGTCACCAAGGGAGAGCAAGTATTCGATGGACGGTTTCTCCTTCAATGTGTCCTTGACTGAAGGGGGTTTGACGCCCCTTCTTTACAATCTGACAACCCCAAAAAAAGGGATGACAGTTGCAATGTGTAATTGCCTTTTAGGCGATGGAAATAGTTTTTTTTGGGGTCGTTTATATTTTCGCTGACCTTTCATTTCCGCGTTGGACTTCGTACTTGTCGTTTGTTGCTGTTGCGTTTGTCTGCCATGGATACCAATACTTTGGTTTACGCTGAGACAGCTTTAATGGTGATGATGTAATTCTCTCTGTAATTATGAAATGCAAGAATTAATCATAGTGAATGTGCAGACGACACATAGAATTTGCGAACAAATTCCAAGAAAATATTTTCAATCGTTTTGATTTCTACAGCATACTAAAAAACTGGTGTTTTAGCTTTATTTATATAATTTATTCAACATAGTTAAAATGGCAAAAAAAAAAAAAAAAATCCCTAAAGAAATGTATGCATAGTAAATAAAAACATAAAAGGGTAGATGCTCCATTTTTTAAAAAACTGTACCAGTTTTGGACAGAATGCATCCATTTCTCAAGCAAATTAGCCACTAATTTGATATTAACCAATAAGATGCATTCCTACACCTTAAACAAACTCTTTTTTAGTAATTAACAATATGATTAGGTCATTTTTCCTTAACATGAAACTTGCAAGAAAATTAAATGCGTAAACATGTATCAAGTACTCGCAAGTGTTGCAATCTTTCATCGTCACACTGTCAGAAATAACTATTAATTCTAAAATTAATTATCTTTAGGGTTTAAGAGGGTTTTTATTTTTATTTCCTAAAGGGATGCTTTAAGTATTTGCATATAAATTCAGCCCTTTAAAAACAATAAATTTTTATGCAAGTTATTTTTGTTTTTGGCTTGAAAAAAATGAATACATATTCTCTACATATTAAGATTTATAATACACTCTAAATTTATTAATTATCTATACTTTTTTTAATATTTATTTTTAAGTAACAAGTGGACCATTGTAGAGTACAATGGTCCAGAGAAAAAAAGTAAATTAAAAAAATATTTAAATGTAGTACATTTTTGAATAGCATAAAACATAGAATGCATCATATTTGTTTATTCATGGCTTCAATGCATACTTATAATGCAAGATTAATGAATATTAAACTTGGCAAATTACACACCAAAAAATTTCTGTGTCACTGAAACTCTGTTTTTTTTGTGAAAATGTACCTTCTGGATGACTCATCATAATATCTTGAACATTTACAAAAGATTGGTTATCTATGGAAATGCTTTTATGGGACAGTACTAGCCTCTTTTTTAATAAATTTTATATCGTTTAAGACTTAATTTATGTATAATAACCAGAGATACAAACTAATAGGTGTATTAATTTGTCCCAAAAATCATACTATTTAATTTTTGCTGAATGTAGCTATAATATAAGAATTAGAAATTTACTGAATATTTTGAAAATATAAACAAGAAAAAATATCAAACAAATAATGTAAAACTTTGACACCAAATTTGATAATCAGTTATTTTATATGCAATGAAAAACTTGCTATAAAGAAGGAAAATGTAATAAAATACATGCTGCATGAAAATGCTTTATTTCTGCTTAATATTAAGTAAAATGCCTGTTATATATTATGATATTTATGTGGCCAAAACTGGTACAAATTAAGATATATTATTTAAAAATTCATAACTCAAAATATAATATTTTTCCAGAGAAAGATTTTTTAATTAACAGGCAATAAAAGTTACTAAAGAATACTTTAAAAACTTGAGCCAGTCATTCACTGTGAAAATTCTAATTTTCTCTTAATGTGGCAAAAACTGGAGAATCTACCTTATTTCAATAAAAAATTAAAATAAAAAAATTGCATATTATTACTACGCAGCGGCGTCTTCAGGCCATCTTTTCGCCATTTCTTCACAAACGCTTTCGTAGCATAACTTTTTAAAAGTTTTTTTTTGCATAATTGCAATTTACTGGATTCCAGAGAGCCGGCCTTTCTTGAATAAAATCAATTAAAGCCGACTCTTTTTCTGCGGTCCAAACATATTTTCTAGCATCCATGGCGTGAACACGGTACGAAATGGCTTCTGTGTATCCCGAAAATCGCGCCTAAGTTTTCAGTGATGTCACTGGCGAGTCGAACCTGATTGGTTCAGTTATTCACGCCCATGAACTTGCATGGATGTTTTTAGTTCTGTTCGAAAGCTCCCATGTTCGCTTTGAGGGCTAATAAAACCGGTTCAAACGCCCGAGAAGCGGTTTCGCTCGCCCTTGGTGACGAAATATAAGCTAGTGTGCTACGGCCCTTACGGGTGGTTTCCTTCGCTTTCGTGAGAGAGCATCTTTCCCTTTCCTCGGGATCGTATTTCAGTTTTATGACAGAATGTGCTAAATGGAAAACAAACCACAATGGATTTCCAAACTTTTCGAAGATAAAGTGAAATTTATTAAAAGAATAGAAAACGGTCAGGATCAATCTGCTTTTTGCAGATAATTTTCTCTTTCTAAAACTACAGTTGGGACCATTTGGGAAAATCGCAGTGTAGTAATCTCAACCTATGAGAAAATTCTTAATACAGTAAAAGCTTAACTAACCGGAATGCTCGGGAAACTCCGATTTCCGGATACCTGAAAAATCCGGATAGTTGAGTGTAACAGGAAAATGGGGGGGAGGGTAGATTGTAGCCTTTTTTTGAAAGATTTTTTCAGCCAAATAATTTGTTTTTGTCATTTTGAAATGTGCATTAAATATAATTTTTAAGAATACTTCTGTATCTTCCATAACGTATTTGCAAAACATATTATGAAGATTTTAATTTAACATAGATGAATTAAAATATAATTATATATATGATCAGTAGCCGAATTTTTACCGTAAATATATAGATTGTAAACATATAAAAATAGCCGACAAAAAGGAAAAATATTCTACTCAGAAAGCATAATAAAACTCTTTTAAGTGATAATAAACAAATCCGAGATTGAATATCAAAACTAATTATCTTTTAGAAGATCGCAAGGGTTATTGCGCAATAAGTGCGCCTCCAGTTCTCCTGCACTTGATATTACGTAATCGGAATCAACATCTGCCGGTATTCGTAGAGTAAATAAATAAAGGAAAGAGATTTACCAATCTGGAGTAACCCTCCCCCCACCGATGAGCTTTTTTTTCTTTTTCTTACCGATTCCGTCCCTTTACTTTTTTTTTGTTGTCGATTTCGTTTTTAGGTCTTGTTTTTCGGCGAAAGGCGAGGACCTTTTATTATTATTAATTTTTTGGTTCTCACTTTTGCTTTTTAACCCCCCCCCCATAAAACAAGTCTGTGTAAATCACAGTACTGTATATTGTTTTTTTTTTCCTTCTAAGCCCCTCCGTGCGGAACGAACGTTGCATTTCAGAAATAAATTGTCCGCGTGAATGGAACGGCGCGCGAGCGTGCTAAATTTTGGCGCGCAGACGTAAAATTTTTAGAAAAACTCATTTTCTAATTTTTCCGGTTAATTGAGCTTTCCGGATACTTGAATGCCGGATAAGCGAGAGTTTACTGTAGTACCAAGAAGTTGCAAGATACAAGTACAATTAATTTCACTCTTAAATATTTATTTTATTATAGCTCATAAATAATTGTGATTCAGTGTAATTAATTTGTTCAACACAAGAATGTGTTGAAGGATTATAACAAATTTTGTGGTAGCCAACATTTGAAAAATTGGATAGAGCTAGGGGTACCATAAATTTTTTTGGTTGAAATCCGGACATGCAAGGAGGAGGGTCAAAGCATAGTATGAAATTCTCAAAGCTGCCTACCAACAGCCCTTTTTCATAACACTAGCAGAGTTTATGGAAGTGAAAATCGTCAGAATGCAAAAAAGATATGCTTTTTATTAATGTTTGGGAACTCAAATTTATATTAATGAAAAACAGAATTAAAACTGCCAAAAACTTGAATCTTCAGCTTGAGGCTCATCCACTTTCTCATGAACAATGAATATAAAAAGTGTAAATAATTATTTTCCTTTTATTGGCAGAATGAAGCAAGTTTTTTCAAATACATCATATATTCTTTATTGCAATCAAATGATGCATTCACTGGCACATTTTGAAGATCCGGACGTATGATAACCCTAGAGATAGCAAACTTCTGGATCAGTCTGTTGAGGGTTCGACTGTATACATATTTAATAAATTTGTTAAAAGGGCTATCAGAGTAAGTCGATCTTTTCTAAAAATTACTTTTGCATTCCTAGTGCTTCTTTATTGATAACATTTTCAGTTGGAAAAGCATTCAAGTAATTGTCTTTATATTGCATCCGCAGAAGGCACCACTTATATTGACCACGGGATGGAAATTCAGAAATCAATCAGTCCTGTTTATAACTTGGTAATCCACAACTTTAATGACAACAGATACATGTTAATGTGTGACGAGATAGAAGGGTCTCGAGGATCCCAAGAAATCGGGCATCTTAAAAGAGCATGCTTCGAATCACAGCTAAATAATTATATATTTAGATTGTTACACAAGCCAAAACAAGAATATTGGGTTTAACTTTGCAGAGACTAGTGCAAGATCCAGGAATGCCCACTACTTTTATTGGTCACAAATTTCTCATGTCTGGATGACGTCAACTTCAGGGTTTTTGAATCAAAGGCAAGGAAAAAGGAATTCATTTTTTTTTTTATGGTCATAAGGATTGGATCTATTTAGTTGCAACTGCTAAAAAAAAACAAATCCATTTTGCATAACAGAAATGAAAGAAGAATTTTCAACCATAAGATTACATTTGACACTGCAAAAATAGGCTGAATTCCATCTTCTACAAAGAAATTTTATAAAGAGATTTTCCATTCTACAAGATTAATACTCCAAACTTCCCAATTTGTTTAGAACCCACTTTATCCACAAAGTATACCAAAAAAAAAAAAAAAAAAAATCGCATTTGATCTGCTATGTATATTCCACTGCATTACAACCAATTCTAAGAGTTTGTACTAAACAAGAGAACATGAACCTTAACTTCAAAGGCCGAGGAATTATAGTGATGATTCGAAAGAATACATAGATTAGATTAACTTGTTAAAATTTCATGGACAATAAACTGAAGTCCAATTTCATTTTATTAAATTGGAGTTATTTTGAAAGTTTAATTTTGGCTGTACACAAGCTCCTAATATTGTAACTTAAAAGTTTTTGTATCATTATAAAAATTGAAATTTTTTTAACACCAATTTTCGAAAGATCCTTTTCTCATTTTCAATATGTGTTGACCTACACTGAATGCCCAATAGATAAGCTAATTTGCAGTTAGTAATGTGTTCATTCACTTCACAAATACTAGATTTGTAGAAAAAGAGAGAATATTTTCTAATAGAAAAAGAATTACAACCACTCATCTTTTCTCGGCTGTCATGAAAACTAAATTGGTGTATCAATATAACCAACTGAAATGAAAACAATTTTAAGATGTTAAAATTATCATCTGCCTTGAGTGTGATAGATATCAATCCTTCCTGATAATTTTAAAGTACAATCCAATAATATTTCATTAATAATAAATTATTTTGTAAAACTTCTACCAGAGCAAATTACCCCTAGCATATGTAAATCATTTAATGTGAAATTTTTCAACCACAAGTAAAAGAGATAGTATAAAGTAGTTTTGTTTCCCAGGATTGCTAAGTAATACAAACCTAATTTTGAATACACAATATTATAACACTGAAGAGCTATGTGGATAAGCTCATTTCCCCTCCCCTAGAAAAATCTTCGTTAATCTC
This sequence comes from Araneus ventricosus, assembly GCA_013235015.1. Lineage (NCBI taxonomy): Eukaryota > Metazoa > Arthropoda > Arachnida > Araneae > Araneidae > Araneus > Araneus ventricosus. The sequence goes on along the minus strand of BGPR01005470.1, from coordinate 40,396 downwards.
AACACATTAATTAAGTTCTGCTCTTTCCAGAACAAAAAAAAAAAAATTCTGGGGAAAAAACCCCACTTCCATTAAACACAAATGGATGAAGCAGTTTTTCCTAATTCATAGTTAAATATTTCACTTCATTCCAAATTTGGTTACGCTTTATTCATACATCTAACCAAAATAAGAACTTTGCACACCACCATCCAAATATTAATATACCATCCGATTTCAAATGGGAAAAGTGCTGGATGTATATCACATTTGTGAGACATTAAGCAAATTTCTAGTTTAAAATTACATGCATCACTTGTGGCTAAAGTATTTAAAAACAACCATTCAATTCTACAAAGCAATACCTCCCCCCCTTTGTGGAACAAGCATCAACTATGTTCCAACATTTTCTATTAAAATATCTTCATATCATGGCCAAATTATGAAACATTAGTTACAGCAATGACTTTAAACTATATTATAAATTCTGACACAACTACTACTTAGCCATATTACCTAAATTACTAACAAGAATTTCTTAATACATTCTTTTGTTCCAATCACAGCATATTTCAGGTTATAAGATGTGATGCATTATTGTATTCATAAAAGAATTTTTTTAAATAAAATCTTCAATTTTTAGATTAAATAATCTTAATTATGATAAATTTATGTACATATGGTTGCATTAAATGGTAAAACTTGCCAACATGTAACAGGCAATTTAAAAATAATTTGGGGCTATCACAAATTTGATTTTTTGGATATTATCCTATTTTTCGCTAAAAAAAAGTACTAACAGCACCTAGATTTTGATATTCCAGCCAATTTTTCAGCTAAACAGGTTATTTTGATTGAAAGAATCAGAACAGTACAATAATGTTATATTCTTCAGAAGCATGGCTCCAACATCTAGTTTGTACACCAATATTACCACCTTGTCTCCCGAGATAACTGTTACTGAAAAATTACCAATAAAAAGCTAAACAAAACAACTAATTTATCTGAAATAAGTTTAAAGCAAAAGAAAAGCACAAGTAGGAAAAATGACACACAAACAGAATATGCACATTAACTGTTAGACCCGAGTTATGCATATTCTAAAAATATTTTAACTGAAAATTTGACTTTAATTTAGACTATGTTGCTCTTTAATCTTAAAGTTTAAAAAACTAAGTTCAGTTTAAGCAAATGTATGCAACTTTCTGAACACTAAACTTTGAATTCTGAGCCGATGACCTCCAAAAGTAGACAAATTGTGTTTTTCGATTTGAAAGAAAATGAATGAATAAATACAAGTCATTTTAAAACTGAACATGAAAAGGGAAAATATAACATGTCACTCCAGAAAATCAAGAATCACAAGCCCCACATTTCAATTCTTCAGAAAGGCATTAAACTGCGTTAATTTTTACCAATACTTTAAGTTTCAGTTAGTCATGGTAAAGAAATGTAAAAATTCAATTCCTAGGTTCTATGTGTAATGAAGTTATTTAGAAGTACTCAAAATGAGAAAAGGCATATCTTAGTTACTGATGTCATTTTATTTGTCATAAGGAAAAGGTGTTTTTGGATTTGTACAACATAGAAACAATTACACCAATGAAAATTTTTATTCCATGATGTAAATAAATATACACGTACAGTTAACCCTTCTTTTTGGATACACCAACAGTTCTGCCTCTCCTGCCGGTAGTTTTGGTATGTTGACCACGCACACGGAGACTAAAGGGAGAAAAAAAGTAACAATGAATATACAAAGCAAGACGAGTCATTTGTCAAGATTTTAAACTAGCAAATTCACATAAAAAAAAGAACTAAATCAAATATATAGTATAAATTTTGGGAAATTCGAGAATTTAAGCAAATCCACATCAATATTTGTATAAGAACAGAACAAATTACATCATTAATCTCTGCATGCTTCTTTTTAACCTACTTTAATGTTTTATTTCACATTGCATAAAGCATGCCAAGTTAAATTAAGTCAATAAATGATAATTTTGTGGAATAAGCTATACGAAATGATTCTTTAAAGAAACAAATTCAAACGAAGCTCTGTCATAAAGGTTACAACTGCTTCATACAGTTGTATAAAAGTTGGCTATATTTTCACAGGAAAAAAAAACAAAGAAATGGTAGACTTAATAAAAATTTGAACACAAAAATGTTTGATACTTATCATTCAATTGAGTAATTTCTAACCATAAACAGGACTAAAAAACATGTTTTAATTCATAAAAGCTTTATTATGCATTGTAACTTTTCAGATACGCGACGGAAGCCAGATGAGGCAGCTTATAATATACTACTATAACCTTAAAAAGACTGCCATATTTTCAGAAATGCCCTTCTCATCAGCTTAGTTAATGAGAGAATATGGGGATAATGAATTTACAAAATGAACTTATTTTTTATTTGCCATTTTTAAGATATTTTGTTAATGATTAAATAATTAGACTTACCAATAGACTTTTAAAAAATAGGAAAATATCTTTAATATATGCAAAGCATTAAGATAAAAAGGTTAATAAACAATTTGTATTCTTAAGCATAATCAATTATATAAACAGAAAACAATATGCACATAAATGTTCTAAAAATATTGCAAAATACTTTCTTTTTCATTTATGTTACAAGCAGTTATATGCAATTCCTTAAATTAATAACCAAAATGTAATTTGCAAACAAATATTTACGATTTGTCGCATGTGCACAAAAAGTCCAACCCATTTAATCAGAATGTATACAAAATGACTCCAACAGGACCAACAGTTCAACAAAAAATTCTTTATGGAAGATATAAAAATGCATATAATATTAACATACCCCCAGTAATGTCTGAGACCTCTGTGAGCACGAATTTTCTTCAGACGCTCAAGATCTTCACGAAGTTTGTTTTCTAGACCGTTAGATGTCACTTGACTGTATTTACCATCTTTAATGTCTTTTTGTCTGTTCAAAAACCAATCAGGTATTTTGTATTGGCGGGGATTAGACATAATGGTAATTAGTTTTTCTACCTGAAAAGATACAGAAATCAATTAGAAAAGAAAAACTATACATTTCTTTACCTGCTGAAAATTATGTTATTTTCATAAAAACTTCAAAATCCAACCTTACTAAAGTTAAAATTTTTATAAAGGAATTTAACTGTACCTCTTCCTCACTAAGTTCACCAGCTCTCTTGTTTAAATCAACATCGGCTTTCTTGCACACAATGTTGGCAAACCTACGACCGACTCCCTATAAAAACAACAAAATAAAGCTTAGTTCATAAAATAAGACACTGCAACAAAAAAAAATCAAGAACATGCAATTAGCTCTCATTACATGAACAGCTTCAATATTAGCTGCTTTAGATATTGGAACAGGTATTATATCATAACTACCTGGGAAGTTTGTTAACAGCTCAAACATCCTTATATTTCAGTTATCACAATGGAACTACAGTAGCTGCCACTTAATGTGATCACTTTGGGACTCGAGAATTTTGATAACAGTAACAATTGATAACAATAACAAAATTGACTATATTTTTATCACATCAAGGAAAAAAAGAAAAACCCTCAAGAATAACAATTATAAAATTCATTAATTGCTGCTTGCCGACAATTATTCCTCAACTGTTCACCTAAAAATTGTTTGTTACTCGTATCGTCTTTAAAAAACTCGCTGAACGATGATGCATGCCATTTCCAAAATACGATGTGCTTGCCTCATTTCGGCGTTCGATGGAGAATTAGCTTTCATAACTCAATCAGTTTTAATCGAAGAGTAGGACATTCTGATTAAAATTTTAGTGTGCCAAAAATATTTAACTAAATACTATAAAATTTCAAATAATTTTTTAAAAATCTCTTTGGGGAGCAGGAAAAAAATTACACCAGATTTGTCATTTATAGCCAATGGCTTTTGAAAGATTAGTATCATCGTTGAATGAGAAGTGTCGACTCGCGCATCAACATCATCACTGAAACAGACTTATGAACAGTCAAATATCAGTCTATGAATTGATTTCCTGATAAAACAATATTAATAAAAAATTGTCTACAAACACCATTTGTTTTTCATTAAAAAAACCTAAAAACCGGTTAAAACAGCCAGGTTAAACTGGAGGCGAGAAAAAACTTGAATAATCAAAAACCCATTTATTCTTGCAAAAACCACTATCCCTAATGAACATCCACTCTATCTTTAGCAGCATACCTTCATGACAATTGGAAGTTTTTAAATCTAATGTTTCACAGAAGCCTCCGTGGGCGAAGCAGTTTTCGATTGTGTCAGCCAATATCAGATTCCAGGAACTTGTTAAATTCTGACATGCTGTGCGGCGACAATGGGAAAAATGACCCCCAATTATTTCATTACATGTGAAGCGAGAAATTCCACAAAGGCAATCGTTAACACAAGTTAAAAATGAAGGGCCAGTCACTTTTTTACTTCAAAACTGATAACATTAAACCACGTAATGATCACATTAAAGGAATATTTTTAAGTACATCTGAATCTGTCAGTTTGGGACCAGAGGTTTTTGATAATATTAGCCGCAGTCGTATTAAGTGACAGCCACTGTATATAAAAAACTAGCAGTACGCGCACGGCGATGCCCGTGGAATCAGGACTTCAACAAAATAAAAAAAAAATCGCCCACAATGACACGGAAAAGTTTTCAAAACAAAATTAAAACAAAAGATACACATTATAGATTTTTCCGCGATAATAACATGTAGAAAAACAGTACAGAGTACATTAATCCAAAACAATATAAAAAAAATTTTGCCCGTGGAATCAGGACTTCAACAAAATGAAAAAAAATTCTTAGAACATGACAAAAAGCTCCAAAGGTTATGACGTCACCTGACCCTTCAACCAATCAAATTGAAAGCTGCGTTCCGAAAGACTGTCGCTGAAGAAATTTCGCTCGACAAAAATAACTTTCGTCTGCCCAGGAATAATTTAATTTTAAAAAAACGGGAAAAGATATTTTAACCGTTCTTGTTTTAAATCAGAGAGAACCGTTCTAGTTATAAGATGAAAAAAATTGAAAATAATAGTGTTATTAGAAAGTCGGATGCAACAAATTTAAAATCAAAACTAATATCTTGATGCCAAAACTGAGTATTTTTTTAAAAATTTCTCAAAATTCAGTAAATTGCGTTAGAAATTCAAAACTAACTTCATTAGAACGGAAATCGTGTGCTCTTTCCGATGGTGTATCTATTTTTGCCGCACAGTTATTTGAAACCATTCTATTGAGAAATTAGCGCGAAAAATCAAACAAAACAACACAAAACATTAAATAAAAAAAATTCTAGATTAAAATTTAAAATTTCGGCTTCGAGGTGCATTCAGTCACCATTACGACTACCTGTGTACCAAATTTTATGGCTGTAAGTGCGATATATTCGTCTGGACATCGCAGACAAACACACACGCACGCACACAAACATTCCCTTTTATAAGTATAGATAGCAGTACGCGCACGGCGTTGCCCGTGGAATCAGGACTTTAACAAAATGAAAAAAAAAAGAACAGCCCACAATGACATGAAAAAGTTTTGAAAACAAAATCAAAACAAAAGATACACATTTTTTTTATTTTCCTGCTTATTTTTTTTCACGCTACAGTACAGAGTACGTTAATCCAAAACAATATTACAAAATTGGAACGTGAAAATGATTATTATACAGCAAGCAAAATATAAATAAAATCCGAAAATAATAATCGAAGTAATTCATTCAGGTGAAGGTCATGACGTATCCTACGCGTCCGCCAATCAAAATTGGCATCAACGTTCGGAAGAAGTGCCGCTTTTGGAACTCGATCGAGAAAAATAACTCGCAACGGTCCAGAAAAAAATTAATTTAAAAAAAACGATAATAGATATTTTAACCATTCTTGTTTTAAATCCGACAGAACCGTTCTAGTTATAAGCTGAAAAAAATTGAAATTAATAGTGTTATTAGAAAGTCGGATGCAACAAATTTAAAATCAAAAGTAACATCTTGAAGCCAAAACTGGGTATTTTTTAAAAATTTCTCAAAATTCAGTAAATTGCGTTAGGAATTCAAAACTAACTTCATTAGAACGGAAATCGCGTGCTCTTTCCGATGGTCTATCTATTTTTGTCGTACAATTATTTGAAACCATTCTATTGAGAAATTAGTGCGAAAAATCAACCAAAACAACACAAAACATTAAATAAAAAAATTTCTAGATTAAAATTTAAAATTTCGGCTTCGAGGTGCATTCAGTCACCATTACGACTACCTGTGTGCCAAATTTCATGGCTGTAAGTGCGATAGATTCGTCTGGACATCGCAGACAAACACGCACACACACACACAAACATTGCCTTTTATAAGTATAGATACTAACAGCACTGACAAAAAATCTTGAATTAAAAACCCACCATTAATATGTCAAATTATAGAAGTTAATTACATCAATTTCAATAACTTAACATCAATTTTATATTCCATACCTCAGAGACCAACAACAATTTCAATAAATTAACCGACTGTTCATACTTATGTTTTTTTTTTAAATAAAAAAACTTCTCTGTACAAAGATCTGGCCCAACCAAAGTATACGGTACGGCAAGGCACCAAACTTTGAATTATTTAACAATAAATCGCCAAATGTAGTAGGCAACTCGGTGGTTTTCTATTGCAACCTTGGCGAGTTTTCCATGATTTGGCGTCAGCTTGACGAGGGATGTACCGTACACTTTGGCTTCACCCAAAGATCTTAACTTCTCTATAACTCCACTAATTAAAAATCTACATAGTATAAAACAAAAAATAAGTACTCTAGATACAAGAAGTTGTATATCTTGAAAATGAAGGCAACTTAAAAAATATACTCTAAAGATTATACAAGTCACTTAATTGCACAATAATTTAAATGCAACTTTTGTTTTTCTATGACAGGAGCAAACACACTAGTCTTCTTAAGGAACAATTGCCGATTGCCACAGAACAAAATCTTGTCATCAGTTAGTAATCCAAGGCAGTGATGTGGGGTGGGTAAATACCCAGTGGGTAGGTAAATATTTTTTGGGTATATACCCGGGTATTTACCCAAGGCCTGGGTAAATACCCAAAAACTGGGTATTTTGCAAAAAAAAAAAATAAATAAATAAAATTCGAATGCTGATTTACACTGAAACATGCAGAGTTATATAAATACCTCCTAAAAAAGTATTTGCAAAAAAATGTATTTGTGAATGGTCATTTAAAATTAAACTTAAAATTTATAAATACCCAAAACTGGATATTTTGCAAGAAAAGTATTTGAGAATGGTGTGATTCAAAATGAAGCATTAAATTTATAAATACCCTTACACTGAATATTTTGCGAAAAAAAATTGCATTTGTGAATGGTGATTCAAAGTAAAACATATAAAATTTAAAAATGCCTCCAAACTGGATATTTTGGGAAAAAAATGCATCTGCGAATGTTGATTCAAAATGAAACATAAAAATTATAAATACCCAAAACTGGATATTTTTTTTTAAAAAAGTATTTGTGAAAGATGCTTCAAAATAAAATAAAAAAATAATATGTACCCCCTAAACTCTCTCTGGGTATTTTGTATTTAAAAAAAGTAGCTTTGAATAAATTATATAAACAAAAAGCAATTGCTGTCAGGATTCAAAATAAAGTATTCTAAAACTTAAATGGGATCGGGCGATAATTTAGTTTTTACGGTTTGTAACTTTGACACTTACTATAATTATTTTTTAACACCGCTTATGTTATACTAGCCGCCATCGGCGACCAGCTTGTTCGCCGAGAATATAATTTTAACTGACTCTCTTATGTATAGTTTGATATTCACGGTTCCCATAACAAAATAATTTTAAACTTCAAATTGCGATAGAGATTTACCCAGCATTCTTAACGTAGCCTTGCACTTGTTCTGTTCCTTGTCTATATGAAAGTCCCTAATGGAGTCAAGTAACTGTTCGTGTCAAATTACATCTAACTGTAAGTAATCGACGCGAATTTTAATTTAACAAATTTATTTCAACATCGAAATACCGCGGCACGTTTTACGTCCAGCAGAATGTTAATTGGCTTAAAACATACTAATAACATGAATTTAAATGTAGCAACCATAATCGTTCAGTTTACTGGATTATTTCTTTATATACTTATCAAATAAAAAAAGAAAATAAAATCCAATAGAATATTATATTAGCCTTCAACGATGTTTGTGCCAAATTTCATTGCTCTAGGCCTAGCGGTCTGTCCTGTAGAGCGCCAAAACACACACATTCTCCTTTATTATTAGTAGAGAGATAGTATCAGTGAATCTTGGGATCCATAATTTACTCACATTGCCATGCAGGAAATCAAACATTCTTGTTTTGATTTACTGAATAATTCGTCATTTACTTCGCGTATATTAATATTTTTGTAAATTTTGCGTTAAAAAGTAAAAAAAGGGGGAAAGTTACCTTCTTGGAGCTTTTAATGTTAAGGATGATAAAAGTATCCAATGTAAGTGCTGTAATGTTGAGTACAAACTTGCCAATGTAAGCAAAATGGAGAAACGAAAAAAAAATTTTTTTCAAAATTCTTGGTGGATTAAAAGGGTTCTGAAAGGGATAAAATAGCTAATGAATTTTCTTTTATTCAGATTCCAACCACTTACATCAAATTTAGAGTTTTAAGATAATTTAAGTATTGATGTTCATGATCCAGATGAATCCCGTCTAACCAGGAAACTGAGTGTGTATGTCTACTATACCGTCAAATAATACAATTGATTTAGAAACAAAAAATTCACATTTCTTGTTCCTGAAATCTTGTTGCAAATATAACTTACCTTTGTTGAGAGTGATATAAGTGAATATTACTTTCAAAATAATTAACTTTTAAAAACTGTAGAACTGAAACATCTGCTAACTTATCAGCAATGTCTGGTACTTTGACTAATTAATCCAAAAAGAATTATAAACAATTGTATCTTTCATTTTAGTTCCTATTATCAACTCTTTATCATTTTAAAACCAAACTCAACATTTTCTTTTTTAAAAATTTAGTTGAGTTTTAAAAAGGATTGATATTCAAGCCACGTATTTTATGTAAGATCCATGATATAGTATCGCGTTTTTGTTTTTTCTGATTTATTTTTTTAGTTTTTATAGAATTTAAAAGGTTCATATATTACGAGCTTTCTTTTTTATCTTATCTTATGCTCAATATGTATTCTATATACATTTATAATATATAGAGACGTCATATTTCATAGAAGTACATGTGTTTTATATGAATAGGGGTAATTCAAAAATAAATACCCAGGTAAATACCCATTTTGGGTATTTACCCGGGTATATACCCAGGGTATTTACCCTTAAAAATAAATACCTGGGTATTTTACATCACTGATCCAAGGATACACATATGCGCAGAAAGGGACAAAACCAAATCGAAGTCAAGACTATCAACAAGATTTTGTTTACTACATTCAGCAACTGTCCCAGCATATTACACAGCTTTATTGTAGAATGTGTAAACATTGCAATTACAGCCACCTTTGAGTAAGTTTTGCTGCTAATGACTAACTAGTCCTTATCAGGACTCGCTTCCTGACCGGACATGACATGCAGAGAGAACGAAGAGATGATCCATCAACAGTTGACTCATCAGGTATTTTTTGTGTGTGAATATGCGTGAATGTATGTATGCAAATAATCTTAAGCTTTTTCTTACAGCACCTCCCCCATCATGTAAACTTCTCACTCAGGTTAAATTCGTCTTCTGATAATGTTTAACTTTGATAATTCGTCATGTGTCGAAGATTGTGGCCCCCCGGGGCCGGGGGCGGCGCCCGGCCCCCCCCCCCCGTTACTCTTGATTTGTAGAATGTGTAATGTTAACTTAACCAGAATATTTTATTTTTAGTTAAAAAATAAAAACAACAAAGCTTTTAATTTAACCCTTTGCACTCGGTTGTCACCCACAATGCGACATTTAACATATGAACTGAATAAGGCGGGAACCCAAAGGGTTAAATGCTAAATACAAAATATTTAAATTTTAAGTCCATATTAGAATTTTAACAGCACCCAAACATGTGCGAGAACTCGTGTTCATAGGTTAAGTACTACTCACATTAAGGAACTATAACAATGCTACATCAAAAGTGACATCTTAACGTGCGGGCAAGTTAAAAATTTCATTTGCTGAAATACTTTCACTTAAAGGAACACAAAACAGCAATTATGAGTATAACAAAGCCAAGTATTTCCATCAGTGACTAGCCAAGTTGAAAATATCCCTGCTCAGTTAAACAGCTCTAAAAAATAGCCAACATATTTGAAAAGAAATAAAAACCTTCAGGCACCACCACACACATCAACCAGTGACACATAGCTTTCTACATAATGACAATTTAAGTTGTTATGACCAATATATATAAAGAGCCAACAATTCAGTACCTTCAGTAATAAATCAAAGCATTTCCCATAAATTTTAGTGCAAGATATGTTAAAAAAATCCACACATAATGCAGAATATCTCAAAAACTAATGCGCATAAAAAAGGCATGCTAAATGCCCTCAGATCTCATAATCTTCCTTCATTGAGATCAACAGCAGGATATAACATTAAGAAGAAAGGGGGATACAGATGATTGTTAACAGAAAAATGAAATGTTAGTAATAAATAAGGTACAGAACATTTAAAAAGAATGAAAGAAGAGAAATGTTAGATCCTGCTTATCACCCTCTGGATTGAGTTTCTAATCATTGGGCATTAAATAATTTAAAACAAAAGTAATCTATTCACCCATGATATTCAATGTATCACTTCATAAAAAATCTATCTGTCAATGTATTTTAAGAGCTTAAGTCAGTAAAATTCTGAACAGAACCTCTTTTCATCTGCAAGAAAGTTTATCATAATAATTACCACAACCATTTTAAAACTTGGAAGTCTGATGCAGTTATGGGTGTAATTATAAAGAACTTAATTTTTCATCATTGATATTATTTGCATAAGATTTAGAAAATACAGTTGCATTTTCAGACTGTTGTCATGAATAGTTTAATATCCATAATACACAAATCTAAGTACAATTCCGATAATTAGGATTAAACACAAGACAAACTTTAAATACATTTCAATACTGTTATGGCAAATATTAAAAAATATATTGGAACTGGAATTACTTTGAAAAATGTGAAAAAGAAATCCATATATTTGATATTACTTTAAAACTAATATATGTGAATTTTGGGTTATTTTACCAAACACACACGAATTCAAAGTTTTATGAATTCACAAAATGCACGTTCTAAATTTGACAAGATATTATTCACTATAAGGAATTTGAAAGATACCAAGTCAACACACAGAATTTCAACGGGTTCATTTGTAGTTAAGTTTTTTAAAAAGTTCGTAGCAAATACAACTAAATATAATTAGAAACTCATTAATTACCTTGATTGCGGTCAATGCAAACATAACTTTTCGTCGTCCATCAATATTGGTGTTCATAACACGCAAAATGTGCTGGAATTTATCTGGAAGCACGAGCGAAGACTAAAAATAAACGAATTAAATACTATTAAAACAAATAGTACTCAATAAAAAAACCCATCACATTCATATATACTTGCTGATAATAATTCGAAATTTTACATGCCATTTTTGCAGCTATTTCAATCGGAACACAGACAAGTTATTTGATCAATATCACTTCGATGAGAAAGTATGAACATTAATTAACAAATATCAAAAACTATATGATAAAAATAAGGCTACGGATGATTGATTAACAGAGATTGAAAACTTACCATCCTTAATTTTTTTCCCCGCTTCCACTATTTAATGTAAAATTTCTCCAGATGAACAACTAATGGACGTCGTCAACACACCTCACTTCTTTTCATAACGATTGTGGAGTTGCCAGATTCAACAATGGTAAATAGAAAGATTCTTGCGACCATGATTGAAGAACAAAATATAAAAAATAGAAAGGAAAACTCCCCCATACTTTCTTGAATATCAAAAGTAATTAATTTATTTCAAAATTATTGTTATGACTTAAAACGGTGTCTGTTCAGGCACAGATTGAGTCTGTCCTCGGATCTTTCTTTCCAGTCGATTGACCGAGATTACAATGGATTGAGCAAGTGTAATGAGCGTCAAACGGCGTTGCAAAGGTGTTTTTACTTTTTTCTGTTCGCATACGAGAGCTGCACTGCAGACATCTACTCTTACAATTTACGTTCACTGTAAATGCTAATTTCCTAACATTTTATCTGAGATGTCAATGCTTGAAAATTGCTTCAGCGATGTTAAATTTTTTTTTAAAGTTGTAAATTGTGTTGGCGTTGCAAGCCTTCCGATTGCCTCTGTAGTATTTACGAAATTATTCTGAATGTTGAATAGAGCCCGCACGTTAACAACGGAAAAGTGACGTCTCCCAACCCCAACCGGGGTACCAGAATATACCCCATAAAGTTGATCATACATATAAAAAATTTGATGGGCTGAAGAAAATGGCATACAAACTTCAGAGCTTTTATAAACGAGATCAAGAACCTCAAGGAAAAAGAGAACTCTCCGAGTGCAGCCCTGTCGCCGTTCCGGCACTGCCTTTATTACACGAGGAATAAATACGGAAAAATTGTGAAAATGTTCTTAAAACAGTGCAACCCAGATAGCAATTTTAGTTTGCAGAAATCTTGCTCTGCACATCTACAAGCTTGCAAAAGGTTTGATAAGGCAAGAGTGCAAACTTGAAAGAAGTTTGAAACAACAAGTTTGAGCTATTGCAAACGACGAAGTCACCTCGCGTAGAACTTGCAGCAAGCTTGTTACGTCAAACTATAGCAAAAACAGAGTGCGCAGAAAAACCTCAGATTCGAACCCCCGACAATTCCACTTCCTAAACCTGTCGCTAATCGTGCATCTACACGTTTTATTTTAATCTGTCTTCTTGATTTAATTAATTTTTTAAAATTTTGAGCTGAGAATATGATTTGAAGTCAAAGGGAGCTCGATTTTCGCTAATAACTACTTTTTGCTAATGGAATAAATTATGAAATTAGGGTTCAAAAGTAATTACTTTTAAAAATATGAGACACAAAGTAAGTTATTATTTTTCTACAAGCATTGACTGTTTTTCAGATTTAATTTTGTTTATGAACGTTTTGTTTAATTATGTTTTAAAATTTCAATATTAAGAAAAATGCGATATATAGTTTTCTTTACAGTGCGAGTTCTAGATTTAGTAAAAAGATGGAGAATTCTTCAAAAGTAATTTTTTTTTATAAAAAGACCTAGTTAGTTTTTGTCAAATTATCATTGATTTATTAAATTAATAAAAAGAAGGACGGTCTATATATATATATATATATATATATATATATATATATATTTCCAAAAAGTCAGTGCCTAAGAGTGTTCGGTTGCTTTTTGCTTTTGGTAAAGCCAGCATCTCAATGGGCACGGTTCTCCCTTCAATGTCAATGGACACCAGGGCGGTGTAAGCTTCCATGGTAGTTCAACTGCCATCTGCCAAAGTCATCGTAACTTCCATCTTCTGGAAATCAATTCCTCGTTCTCGGAGCGAGTTGAACATTAACTCACCACCAATGGAGCGAGTGGCACCAGTGTCAGCACATACTCTTCCATGGATATCACCTATGCGGATATCTATCAGAGCTGTTGATGAAGCAGAAGGATGACAAGTATAAAGGGTTATACTACTGGAACTGCCCTTCTAGCAGGGTATACTGGGTGTACAAGAAGGACACTTGGCTTTTACGTATCCTGGCTTTCCACAGCCATAACATATCATGGTTGATCGATTTTCTATTTTTTCAGGCTTAGGTTCCTTCGAGAATTTTGAATTCTGTTCTGGATACCTCTTCTGGTTAAGCGTAGGGTATGCTCTGTTTTCAGCTACTATTCGGGGGGTGGAGGTATGGAAATCTCTCTTGTTTCGAACTGCATCGTAGGCGTCTAACTTGCTAGTTAGTTTTTAAGCATTATTGAGTTGGCTCCATTCTTCGATATAGTACTCACGCACTTCGAGAGGAACTCTACGCTTGATTTGATCTACGGTGATTAGTTCCTTTAGCTGGTCAAAAGTGGAAATATCTATACCACTGATTCATCCATGAAAATAATTCCTGACTTCATATGCGAAGTCTTTCCAGGTAGCAGTAGGAGACTTGCAGTGTTTGGAAAACAGCTGTCTGAATTTCTCAGCTGTAAGCTTATATCTTTTCAGTAGCAGGCTCTTCACCCTTTCAAAATCCCGTGAAATCCCCACGTCTTCTTTGGCAACAAGCTGTGCTATTTCATAGGGTAGCAGATTGAGCAAGTGTGAAGCCCAAAATTCCTTCGGAACGTCTGCGGCCTGAGCTTGGCGCTCAAATAGGATTAAATATAAGCTGATATCATTGTTTACTTGATCAAACTTAGGAAACATAGACAGGAAATCTATTTTTGGACGGGAAGACCCACTACCAGCTGAATTGAAAAATTCATTTTGAAGTTTCAGCTTTTCCAGTTCGAATTCCCTTTCTTCTCTTTCCCTTCTCATTTCACTTTCGAGCTCACGTTTTCTTTGTTCAGCCTCTTCGGTTCGTTGCGATATAACTGTGTTCAGCAATTCTTTAACAAACTCCATCTCATAATTTGTGCTTGCCACGATCAAATTGCTCAGATCTATTATCTTGAGGTCCGGGGTGACCTCTTCTCCTAACTCTCTGGCGAGAATGATAAGATCTTCTTTACGGGCTTTGCCTAGGAAAGCCATGCTTGAACTTTTGGCGGAATCGACTGATTCACACGCAATCATATGCAATAATTTTTATTAGCGCTTGAATCGACCGATTCACTGTAGCACTTGAATATTTGATATCACCCAATTCGAATGTAAAATTTCATTGTAACGCGCACAAACCCATTTTTGTTTCCGATGGAAGCAGATGATGAACACATTATAACATGCAAACAATGAAATCTTAATTTTAAAAAAATTGCACAAACTAACAGTTTTTCTAACAATTAATTTCAATACTTAAACACAACAGAGAATAGGTTCTTAAGTTACTTAAAAAAATGGATAGAGTTATCAATTATAAATTAGCAATTATAAGAACAATTAGATTGGAGATAATAACTAATTTACTATTAACCAATTATTATTAGACACTCAACTATTAACAAGCATAACACAATTAAATTAAATATAATAATTAGCTTACTATTAATCACTGCATCTTCAATCATAATATTCAATAACTGAATACAATAATTATTTTACCAATTTGAATACTATTACAAATATAAAACACCAAAATTAATTGCTTTAATTCATGAAAATATATAGAATTCGATACATACAACAAAAGGAGAGCTTTGTTTTTATACATATTTCAAACACAATTTCATCTGAAAAAAATGTTCAAAAACCTCGAACTTTGAAACAATTAAATGAGCACAAAATAATTATTTCAAAACAAAAATTCATAACTCCGAATATGCAAATGTAACAGTTATTTTACTTTTAACTAGTTCCGAACCATTTTTAACACTTTTCAACTGGGATTAACACATGCATCTGGTGGAAGTTCTTGAGAAAGTTCATCTGGTGGATACTTTAATCCGTTACTTCGTTCAATCCTTATTTCTTAATCATTTTTCTTTGTTTTTTGATGGTTTTATTATATTTATAATAAAAATTAATGTAATATAAATTAACGTATTTATTATAATAATGAATCATAAAATACCGGTTATAATAGCGAGCAAGTTTAACAGCGTAAGACAAATTTTATAAATTTGCATACAAGTGCTTTGACTTTTTTTATAATTTAAAAGTCAACTTTATTTAAAAACATGATTTACGAAATCATTTACTTCCTCAAGATTTAAATGTATTTAGAAATAAAACTATGCATGAAATTATTTGAAATAAATTAAAGAGATACCCAATGAAATGCAATAAAACATATTCTGAATCAATATCCAAAGCACACAACAAAGGCATACAAATCTTGTGTAGAAGTTCGGTAATTAAATCAATTTCAATAATTTTATGTCGAAGAGATTCGAATTAACATAAGCAGTATAGAAGATTCGAGATGCAATGGATTATAAAATATTTAATTTCTTAAAGTTTCTTTCTTACTAAACAAAAATGAAAATTCTTACTTTTCTCTTCAAAAATCTTTTATCTTTAAAAATATATATATAATCAATCTTTTCACTTGAACGTCCGAATTAAAATTTCTGATCGAATTACGAAATGCGCTAAAAACAGTTTAGGTTACAGTATTCATTTTTACCTTTGGTAAGAAAAAGAATTAAGAAGAACAAAAAAAGCCCATTTTCCCTAATTACGAATTAAAATCATTACTTTATAATTGAAACTTCGTGTGATGCTGATGACAAATATCGTGGCAGTCCCGAAACGAATTTTAGGGATAATAAACATACACTGAATAAAAATTCTTTACTGTTTAAATAAATGGCAGCATTCGCATTGAAATTTAATACATTTTTGCATTTTGATCGCTGCGAATCAGATAAATATTTTAATGTTTTATGACAGAATTATTTTACTGTTCTCGTTACTGTAGTTACTTTTCAACCAACGAGGCATACGAGTGGTTAACATCTACAATAGTATCTGGAACTACATACAAATTATATTTTCATTCTCTCAATTTTTAAGTTATAAATAGAAATGTGGGTACTCACCTGCTTTTGTGTTGATATTGCTTTTATATTTGGCAGTCGAACATGGATCTTTTGACACTTCCATCTCAAGACACTTAGGTCTCCCTGAGAAAGAAAAAAATATTTTTCTTTCTTTTCACAAGATGAGTTACGCACGTCCTAGTTTCTTCTCATTAAAAACAGAGAAGCAGCATTTTTCTCTTCAATTATTTTCCACGAAAGAAAGACCAATAAGATTGAGGCCCCTTTACTCTTCTAAAACGTTGTAAACATGACTATATAAACGCCCCCAAAAACGCTTAAAGAAAAACATGAGTGTCGCATTTTCAATGATGTCAATTGGTTTCTTCAATGGGCAAATTTTCCCCCCTTCCTCTCCAGTAACAGTTCCAGCCAAGAAAACCGTTTCTTTTAAAGGTAGGCGAATTCCCTTGTTTTTCAGCTTTATGACAGTAAAATGAAACTACAAAAAAAAAGCACGTCGAATTAGCCATCTCTTACAAGAACTGCACCCTTTTCATAAAAAGGGATGCAATCTCTCTAGTCTTTTCGGTGGCTTCCGATATCAATAAAAAAAATCTAAATGAGTATTGCGGCTGGACTTTGCACAGAAGAGGCGTCCTGTTCCAATAGTGGAAGGGTTGCTCGAGGGTTTCAACGTTTTGGAGAAACATCGGTAAATGCGGGTGGACGAATTTCGGTGGCAATAAATCCCCAAAGATGGATGTAGAACGTTGTGCAGGGCTATCTTATTTATTTGCTTAAGAAAAGCTTACTATATAGAGAAAGAGTTCTTCCTGCTCTCTCTCTCTCTCTCTTACACACACTTCCTGGGGCCCAAATTGTCTTATCTTTAAGAGGGCCCACTTGCCATCGGAAAATCTCGCCAGTCCGCTACTGGCACTAGGGCTTATTTCCTCCAATGTTCTCATTCACTCTTTTATTTTTTTAAAGAAAAGAGGGAGAAACTTTTCTGTGAATTGAATTAAGGCTGCAATATCGTAAATTCGCCACCGGTTTAGCACTGCGATGTATGTTGCATAGATTTTGAGGCCCCCTAGAGTCTCGAAGCACGAGGCGACCGCCTCTAACACCTGTGCTGAAAACCGCCACTGTCTGTTGCAAGTGTGCATGCTATCTGGGGTTAACATACACATTTGCAGCAAGTTTGATTTTTCTTGATAATATCTTGTCATGGCAAACTTCACGTGACAAGTTTGTAGCGAAACTCCTGCAAAGTAACATAGCCTAATTGACCACCCTCCTTGCAAAACAAGTTTGCCGCGAAGTTGACATGGCAAACTTGACAACATGACACAATGATGAAGCAAAAGCTCCATTCGTCCCTTCTCTGATGGGGTCTCAAGTGGCATAACTGCCCTCGGACCCGCCGATCGTGGGTTCGAATCGGGCCCTCCTCTACATGCCCTCGGATTGTAAAAGTAAGTTCCTTATAACTCATTGTGCGGTTAGAAGAAGGGAGGAGCTAACCCCCTTTTTAACCCCACGTCTTATCACGCGATAAAAAAAGAGGGGCAAAAGGTTCACTCCTCTGTAGGAAGGCAACCTCACCGTCTTATTCCGCGATAATTAAAAAGGAAGATCCCTCAGTAGATAAAGCTTTGAAGAAGGGGGGAATATACTGACGGGAAGCTAATTTTTACTACTAGTTTGCAATGAACTTGCATGACAAGCTTACTGCAAATTCGACGCATGGTGACTTCGTCGTTTGCGACAGCTTGTTATGAACTTGCTGTGTCAAACTTGTTGCAAGCTTGCAGAGCAAGACTACTGCAACTTTGTTGCAGTTGTTTAAAATTGCTATATGGGAATTTTTGTCACCCAGGTTAGAGCATTCCGATACAGCTTATTCTCTCTTCCCAATATTTCAGCTATGTTATTTTTAGAAGTTGCTTGTTTCCTCTAAAATTCGAATGTTACAGTTCTTTTCAGTAGTAATTAAAGGAAAATTTATCTGCTATTCTTAAATTTCTCTAATTACTTTTAAATATCCATATTTTGTTTCAGATGCTCTTTCAAAATTTATAGGCTGTCTTTTCAGTTGCTCAAAAGGTTTTCATTGTAATAAAAGAAAAACTGGTAGAATTACTTTATGATGTAATAAAAGATTCAATTTGGAAAAGAAATCTTGTTACTAAACTATAAAAATTTGACAAATATTTTCATTTAGTAAGAGCCTATAATGAGAAAAAGATAAAGATGCTTCTTCGCTAGATAAAAATAAAGATCTCATACACTGAACACGTATGAGATCTTAATTTCTTCGTGTAAAGTAGCTTTTGATGCCATATTAAACTTGATAACACATTTTATCAAAATTTTTATCGAGTAACCATTTTATTGGGATTCGTGTTATTGAAAAGCTCCAAGTTTCTCATTTAGCGAAAATTCAACTCTTCTATCAATGCTTTGCTCTTTTTTTTGGTTAAATAAATGTATTCTTATTTTGTTTTTCTTATCTAGTAGATCTGCACTGCCAACTGTGTAGTGGAGCCGGAACGCCGTTCCCGCACCTCTTTTTTTTTTTTTTTTTTTACGAGAAATTAAGAAACGTAAAATACCTTCTTAAAACAGCGTAATCTTTGTCTTATCCTTATTCTCGAAAATACGATTGTTGTTTCAAAGTAATAAGCCACTGACGGCAAAGGGTATAGTTTCAACACATATATTGTTGACATTTTATTATTTCACTATTCAGTACCTAGACAAAACAATTATAGATTTTAAATAAAAAAAAATTATTGGGAAATGATCTCCAACTTATCCTCTCTATCTCCGTTCCATTCTGCCCCTCAATCGGACGATACCACCCAACTCTGAGCGATCCAGTACAGCTTATGCTTACTTTACGACTACACCACTGTGCACTGACCTCAAATAAAGAGGATCCGATTGATTAGACGGCTAAAGCAACGACGTTCGATATACAGTAGTCTCCCTACAGCGAATTTCTCCCTATAACGAAATTTTTAATCGGAATGTTAAATAACATTCAAAATATTCTCCATATAACGAAGTGGTTGTCTCCCTTTAACGAATTTTTTCAGACTTTTATCTTTTCGATATTTGTCATTTTTGAAGAAAGTTGATAATTTCTGTGCAAACAAACCGCACACATGTGCCTGTTTCTGGAACCAGTCGCATTGTTCATTCCAGAGATAACATATAACAATAAAATGCTATGTGAAGGGTAATGCAGTTGTGGGGACCTGGGTTTCTAGAGAAGGAGCAACATTTCTACGGGTCAAGATTCCAAGAATCGGGGTGGAAACAGCAAATGGATGTGACAATACGCATTTTATGTTTATCCATAATAGTACATATTATTCTCTAAGTTGATGAACTGCCTACACTTTTGAGCATTTTATTTATACAATAAAAATTAGTATAATTTTAACAAATTTAAAATAAATATTACTTCATTTTTAATTGAAAGTCATAATTAAATATTTTTGAACTTATCGCACATACTAAAAGGTTTGTTACATTTATTTAAACAACTGCAAAAAAATCTCTAATCTCCATATAACGAAATTTTCTCTATAGCGAATTTTTCAACTGGAACCAAGCGATTTCGTTATAGGGAGATTCCACTGTATACAGAATACTGCCTTGAGAAATAAATTTCTACTCCTCCATATCAGAATTTGGAATACTTGCAATTAAGTTAATATACCTGACCTGAACAGTAGCAATTCTGAAATATTTAATTGACCAGATTTGCAACGATTATGCTAGTAATTCTTTCTTTTTATGGGATGAGGAAATGTTCGCATACTTGAACCAGTACTACTCTTAAACTTTTCTTTGAGCTGGGTATTGCAGGATTATAGTCGTTGCAAATCTAGGGTATTTTTCAAAGAATTTAATCGAGGCTAATTTAATGCGATCCTAAACAGGTGTAATTTTATGATCACCACGCAGGACTTTACATCTGATATACCAAAGAGTATCTATTCCGATTAACTGCTCTTTTAGGGGTCTATTCTGGTACCCTCGGTTGGGTTGGGAGACCAGAATAGACCCCTTAGAAGACTTGCAGTTTCCTAAGGTTTTTAACAGATGTGGAGCCCCAAGCAGATGAATCATAGCTATACTTCAGGACTACTCATAATTGATTTGTAGAGTAGAATCTTGTAGGTAGCTAACTTGATACGAGCACCTGAACTTCGAAATTTAATATTCGTCATTGAGGCTTTGGAGACGGCTCCTTTGATATATGTAGCAAAGAATAATTTTGAATGTACAAGCAAAGACTCGGATTTATAATTTTAATACCAAGTGCTTTTAAGCTGTTATCTGTCAATTGTGTGATGTAAAAACTGTCCCAAACGCTCTATAGGGCAGACTATTGAACCAAGTTTTGGCACACAATTATTTCGTGGGTAGTAGGAGAACTCACTATGAATGGGTTCTCAACTAGATTTCTAATTAATTAAAAACGAATTGAAATGGGTTCTTCAAAACTTTAACTTTTTTTCATCTCAAAAACTTCAGAGCATATTATTGCAGAAAAACCATTTTTACATTACTTTAAAATTAAAAAAAAAAAAAAAAGCTTTACAGAGATATCAATTTTATTCTTTAATTTTAACAAATGTTTCATAATTTATTATTGCAGTGGTTGATACAATAGATTTTTATCAGTCATTCCCTAATGAAATTCTTTGTGGAATCGCTTTCATAGTATAACTTTTAATTCAAATATAAGTAAATTTACATTTCAAAAATATTTAATTTTCAAAACTTTATTTGCATACTTTTTTAAATTTCAGGGTAGGATTTCGCATTTCTTTGATATAATTTGATTTAGAAATGAACATAAAATAGCATAATAAAAACGCAAACAATAAAATAAATATTTTTCAACATAATGGGGCTATGTTGTTTTAGACTAGAGGTTCGAATTTCCTTCGTTTTTATACCTGGGAACAGTTGGATCAAGAATTTAGGCTTTGGGTAGAGGTGGTACACTGCTGGCCAAGTGTCGACAACTTTTAAGATGCAAATAATTAATTTATTCCTTGAAAAAAAAGTTTGGGAACATTAATTCTCTTTTCTCTATTAAAAATATGCATTCCTAATGCTAATATGCAAATGCAGTATAAGCTGCCGTTATTATTACATTGGAACTTGGCTAATTTGAAAGTTTTTAATTCAAATTCATCAGTAATTAGAATTATTTCTATGGTTGTCCCTTAATTTTCCTTTTAACATAATGTTAAAATATCGTATGGAATTTGATTTTTTTTTTGCTTAGTTCAAAGTCAAGACATAACACCACCGACACGTCCCCGTGCCTAGAGTCATTGTGACTCTTTATAAGCACTTAAAGTCAAGACAGAAAGATTGTAATTTTTTTTAACATTTTTTTTTATATTTCTGAATTGTTTCGGTAAGTTAACTAAGCCCGTACTTTGTGTCCTTAGTGCTCATGAATAAATAACATTTTAAGGGAACATTAATTCACTCGAGTAACTTAACTATTCTACAATGTATCTCATCAAAAAAAAAGTTTCTAACTTTTGAAAATTAATTTTTAAGTATCAAGTATGTATGTTTATTAACATTGCTAACAATAAATATTAGCAACTTATTCATTAAAATGTAATATTCTTTATTTATTTACTCATTATGTATTATTTCTTAAAACATAAATAAATCAGGGTTCAAAATTGTTGCCAATTGGGCCCGACCTTCAGTGGAGTTGACTTTTATTTTCAATCAACAAGTCAGAGCTATAACTGGGAAACACAGTTTTGTAACCAGTGTATTACAATTGTGAATGTGTTGTTAATTGACAATCTAGAGCTTTAGGAATATCATTAGTATGGATCTCTAATAATAATAAATGAGAACGTATGTTCTGTTCACACTGTACAGGACAGACCATTGCACTTAGAGATATCAAATTTGGCACATGCATACCATTAAGGCATGTTATTATTAATAAGATTATTACTTCTAATCAAATTGATAAGATGACTACTTTTAACCAACAGAGATAGCAGATGCTGCTGAAACAGCTTAATATTTATTCACAGTAAAATTTTAAGACAAATTTCAATTAAATCATATATGCATATTAATTACTGAGCTACCTTTGAAGATTCAATCAGCTGATGTTCATAGCTGCCTGCGGTATTCTATGATGATAAAATGAACTACTTTAATAAAATTATTCTTAATTACATCAATCAAATTTCAATTTTCATTGATTAAATAATGCTTTTAAAGGTAGCTTTGAAAGGACTTAGTTGTCAGCGAATGAAAGAATAAAAAAGGAAAGGACAGTTCTGGAGGAATTAATGAGTATTGAAAAGTAAGAGTTGGAACCATTCAGTTCAACCTTTCTTGAATTTTTAATTCTCATCTTACAAACACAGTGGTAAAAATATAAGTAAAATAATAATAATAAAAACTCAGTGTAGTTCACTTTTATTTATTTCACATAGATACTTCTTTTATTCACAATGCTACATAACAGAATTTAAATTAAGTGGAAACAAAAAGGCTAAAGAGAAAGAAAACTCAGCGATCGTGAGAATCGACCATTTCAAGAACATCTTCCAGGAAGCTTTGTGGATCTGGAATATCATGAAGGAGATCTAGGGAGAGAAGAAAACATTTACGAATTTTTATTTTAGATTGACAAACAATACAGTTTTTTTTTTTTTTACTTGAGTTCAAAATGGCCACAGGGTTCATACACATTTCCTTAAAAGAAAATCAAGGACTTTTAAGGACTTATAAAATCAAAAAATAAGGACCTCTAAATTGAATAAACTTGACGAATTGTCGCACGCATTTTTAAATAAAATGTCTCATTTTTGAAAATTCAACCTATTAGATGATAAAGTATAATATAAAACATAGAAAGAAGATACATTACAAATTTAACACAACAAAAAATCTTAAAAATATGAGTTAATAAATTGATGGAAAAAAATCATGAAACTGGTAATCAAATTAAATATCTTTTAATTCCAAACTTTTTTCATTCAATTTTACACCCAAGGTATTTATTTTAATTTCTTTTCAGTAATTGTTTTTCTTAGTTCATGCGATTGAATAAATAAATTTACATCCTTCGACTTTTCAGCCTCATTAGCTAAATCATTTGCTTCCCCATTTGTATTTGGTTTGGGACATTTTCTTTTATTTAAAAAAATCTATTTCCTCCTAGAGCTTTTCGTTTCAGTCTTTTCTTTGGATCTTTCACTTTCTAAATACTGCATGTATTTTGCTCTAGCTGAGGTGGCAAAAAGTAAGGACTTTCAAGGACTTTTTAAAAATGGGGCATAAAAATAAGGATTTGTAAAGACTTTTAAGGATTAAATGCAAAAGTAAGGACTTGTAAGGATGCGTACGAACCCTGGGGTATGGGAATTATTAAGTACTCAGGTTCCATAACTGGAGCAGGAGGAAAAAGTAATGCAAGGGAGAGGCTCAAATTATGGTGATAATGTTCAAGAGAAATTAATATGAAAAACAATCCAGAAAATTTATCAATATTATGTTATTTTTGCACATAATTAGTCTCGATCAAATGAGCAAATAATAGTTTATTTTTAACACTATATTTAAAAATCCAAATCTACAATAAATATAACCTATCAGCAAACTAATTACTTCACAGTCAATTTGCAGAAGTAAGTTAATTAGGATTTTTTTCATATTAACAAAACAATCACCTTTAACATGAGATACATCAACCCCTAACAAGGTACTTTTAGGGGGTTTGTGCTACAAATTTAATACCAAATAATTTGCACTAAATTTGCTTATCACAATTTTCTCAAAGCTACTACATTTTCATGCAATTTGTTTGCACTAATTGATACATGCAACTTAACAGAGTAAAATATTAACTCTGTATCTAATTTCAAATGCATTATAACAATGAAAAATCCAAGTACATCTAACAAATCCACAACATATCATCACCATAAGTTTGCAATAAACGTGAATCATAGCAAGTTAAATTAATTAGTAAATATTTTTTTAAAAAACAGAAAAACCTTAATTGTATTACGATGATGTTATGCTCATATATTATTGTAATCAAAGTAAAAACAGTATGGAGAGTGCTATCACAAAAATGATGTAGAAATGCAACCACTGACCATAAGGCAGCAGCCTGAAGCCAAATACTTATAACTGGATTCTCCTCCCTTTCTTAACTCCATGTTAAACTGCATCAAAGAATTCTTCCGAGACCACAGCCAAGATTCTACCACCAGATCACAATGGCTACGATATTTTACGCAGTAAAATAAATATTAACATCTTAATAAACTTACCTAAAACATCACAGAATTCAGCAAAAGATTGCACGGGCATTAAATCATCTTCGAAGAAACGCAGTAGGCCATCACCGGCTTCCAACAAGGCCTGATCATTTTGCCTAACATAATCAGCTAATACAACAGCCCATTCTTCATTCTCTGTCACAGCAACTTTCTGTTAAAGAGAGAAAAGAAAAGATTAAATCTTCTATACTTATAAAAGGCAATGTTTGTGTGTGTGTGTGTGTGTATGCGATGTACAGACAAATCTATCGCACTTACAGCTATGAAATTTGGCACACAGGTAGTCGTAATGGTGACTGAATGCACCTCGAAGCCGAAATTTTAAAATTTAATCTAGAAAATTTTTTATTTAATGTTTTGTGTTGTTTTGGGTGATTTTTTGCATTAATTTCTCAATAGAATGGTTTGGAATAATTGTACGAAAGAAATACATAAACCATTGGAAAGAGCACACGATTTTCATTCTAATGAAGTTAGTTTCGAATTTCTAACATAATTTACTGAATTTTGAAAATTTTTTTAAAAATAGTCACTTTTCAAAAATAAAATTTTCCAGAATTTTTAAAACTCTTGCATCCGATGTTCTAATAAAGATATCATTTTCAAAAATTTTTTGGTAGTAAATGAATTATTTTTCTCTGATTTAAAACAAGAATGGTTAAAATATTTTTTTCTTCGATTTTAGATTAATTTATTTCTTGATGGGATCAAAGAATTTTTCTCGATTGCCGACTGTGAAGAAGCAAGGCGTTTTGCACTTTTTCGCCTTGGCTACGCCATCTGGCGGGAAAAAACCCGCGGTCGTAAAGCGAGCAATAAGGATCTGACTATATCTTTAGTTAGAGAAGACTAGAAAAAATCAAATTGATTTCATGGAGCTACTTACATAATCTGGCTTCAAAGTTTATACCTGAAGTGGAAGATTTGATCTCTCTTTTTCTTTTCTTCTATGATTCATTTTGGATATATTTAAATTCTATAATTTATAATTTCATTGTCGCTTTAAAAAAAAAAACCCTGCGTATCTTCAGTTAATATCATTGTCGCGAAGAGAAATAAGCGGTCAAAATCAATAATATATACATATAAATATATTGATTTTGTTTTCAAAAATTTTATGTCACTGTGGGCTTTAAAAAACATTTTGTTGAAATTTACGATACCACGGGCAATGCCGTGCGGGTACTGCTGGTAATAAAATATTTCAATCTAACAATATTAAAAACATGCATGGTGACATGGGCAAGGCTTATCCAAAAAGAAAATTTCCTTGGGGCTAAAAACAGTAAGATGAGATATTCACGTGGAAACGTTTTGTAACAGACACGGCAATTCCTGAATTACTTTTTCAACTCATTCATCACTGGAATTGACACTCCTGCCGCACAGTAGGATCAACATTTGTATTCCTGTATTGTACAAGATTGGTAACTGAGGTAGGAACAGCACAAGATAAGCATGTGTTCTAGTGCAACATACAATTTCCAGAAGGTACTTTGTGACAATTTTGGGTAGCAAGGATCGGGTTTCATAATTGTCAAACAACGGTCCTCCACAATACACTGCCTTACCAGCTTCACATGGCTTTAATTAATAAGGAATGACCTTCAGTTGTGTTCCTCAAATGTTGACATTCACTACTTTTGGAAATTACTGACTCATGATGCCTGGTAAAAACACACGATAGAATTGATAATGAACTTTAGGAACACTATGTTATGTGCAATGAAAAACTTTATGATAGACCAGATCATTTTTACGGTCAGTATGAGAAAGAATAAGAGACAACATTTTCAGAAGCTACAAATGCAGTAATTTGAAGAAGGGGAAGTGTCAACGGTTGCATACAGTAATCATATTATAACTCTCTTTAGCTTTTCGCAACACATGGTTACTGGTGGTATGGGACAACTTAAAAAGAACTTCTTCTAAAACAACAACTTTTTACTTGCTTTTACCAACTTACTCGCCGCACACCCACATTTAAGTAATATATTAAAGTTAAAATTAGCTGCTTTTATATGTAACTAAATGATCTTTAATTTTAAAAAATAGGAACTATAATTATTGCTATCAATTGTTCAACAATCAAAAACACATCACTATTAAGATTTCATACTTAAATATTTTAGGATTTTTAACAAGATCAGCTCTTTCACAGTTCAATTTCAGATAAAGTTATGTATAATAGAATTCAAGAAGTTTTCAAAAATCCATATCGTACAAATTTTTGCTCAAAAGAACATTACAATATCATTTGTTGCCAGATAAAATTCCCCTATATTAATATAATTTTCAAAAAAAAATTCCACCTCTTAAAAAGAAAAACAGTTCTAATAATTATTGATACAGAGGAAAATAATTAATATTTATTGATGTGGAAAATGATATAATTAAATAAATGGTTATTATGAAACAAAATATAAATACAGTTGAAATATTCATTAAATATTAAAATCCCTCTATTTAAAGAATTAAGGCAGCTTTGAGGAACATTTAAGAGCTAATAACTCTAAAAAATAGAGAGTCAAGTAAGTGATAATTCTGATTTATCTAATAATATGCTAATGCAAGAATAAAAAAAAGTCTTGTATATGTAGATTTATAATAAAATAAACAGTGACAGGATTCTTAATAATTTTCAAGAATTCATTGTGAGCACATTTTTGGTTTTAAGTAAGCTCTTGAAATGAAATCAGCAGGAAAAATAAGCATGCAAATGAAAAAAAGGACAAATACCTTAAACATCTTTTTGTAGAGTCCATCTATCAAACCAAAGAACAGCAGGTAAAATTTATACACACTAAAGTCTTTAACGGCAGTATCACTTAAGTTGGTAGATCCTTGAGGGCTGACGTGCCTCGACTGAGCGAGAATCAGAGTCCTAATGAGGAAATTAACTTTCAGCTTCTGCCACTTGGATGGAGGAAACACAATGACACACATTGTCATCCAGTACAAAGGTCCTTCCAGCTGCAAAAAACAAAAACCATGGAAGCTCAAATCATCCACTATTCAGCAGTTAAACTATTTATTTTAACAATTCACCAACACACAAAAATTGTACAAGAACCATTCAACAAATTAATAAATGGAAAACAACACTTAAATTTTAACACAAAGTTTTCTGGTACTCACTTCATAGCAGTTTTCAACCCATTTACTTTTCTGCATTTCAAGGAAATTAATTATGTTCTTTTCTTCACTGTTCACAAAACGAGTACTGCAAAATTATTTATAAATGTTAGAGTTTACTCAAAAAATATTTCATCATATTTACAACTGAAGTCTTTGGCTTTTACAATACAGTAGTGCATAAATAGAGAGTAATAAGAGCTAATATGGGACTTACGTATTAATCACATAAAGTGTCATATGTATTAGGTAAGGAATAAGATGCATATTGCTCTGAGGTCCACCACCTCCACTGTCTTCACTAAATGATTTCTCAAACGCAAACTTTTGCAAAAGAAGTTTTAAATCGTGAACAGTCGATGAATATCCGACATCTCTATGGCCAGTACATTCTTGAAGATATGTGTTATGCCTAGAAAAAGAGATTGATCATTATGCTGAAAATAAATCTGTTTTGACTGAACATTTTAGTCCAATACACAATTTGGTTTACTTTTCTGCAGATACAAAAACTGCAGAGACATAAACAGATATATACATGCATCAGTCAAACTGTATAGCATCTTTTTCTAAATTATTAGCTCATAAGCATATTTTATATTTGAAAAATCTTCTGAAGTAGAGTTAGTTATTACTCCATTCAGTATATTTATGGTCAGAATATTTAGTCAGTATATTTATTATAGTTTAAAAATGTCAAAATACTAATCAACATTTTGAAATATCTCTTCATTTACAGTGAATATAACAACCAAAAATATGCAAGAATAAAATATTTAAATATATATATGAAATGTTTTTGTAGTTGTAGTCGTTAATAACTTGACCTGTTTTTTATTTAACTAATTTTCCTTTATTATGGGAGAGTGACGGAATGTACGTACATCTTAGTTGAAGTTTTGAAGCCAAAAGAGAACAGAAAATCCCTGCATTTTCTCAGGTAGGGATTTAACATATAGACATGTGATCAAAGTGAACGGAATAATAGCTATTTTTAGTAAATTACGTAAGTGTTTTTAGGGGGGAAAGTCTAGCGCCAAGGAGACGCCGTCATGATTTTCTGTGGGCACGTGAAAGTGATTAAAATATTCTTTTAGTAATAAATATGCCAAAACGAGAGATTTAATATACCTCCAGCATGGGAAATAAAACGAAACTGGAGTTTAAGAAAAGTGATTTTGGAATACATTAAGACTTTAGAAATTGAAACAAAATTAAGTGAGATTATTACATATATTATTTTTTTTAAAATAAATAATATTTCCTTTCTGTTTCAATTTGATTTAAGTTCGAAAAAATAACCCAAGAATTCGCAAAAAAAGATGGAAAAAAGTGAAATTTACCTAGCCAAACAACTAGCAAAAGCAGATTCTGGAACCTGAGGACCCCACAATGGTAAAAGGCCATTGCATTTGGTGTTCGCATTTTGAAGGGCCGCACTTTCCCATTCATCACGTCCTCGGGCATGTCTGCAAACATTTAAAAATATGGAAGAAACGTAAATAAAGAACAAATTTTTACACATCAAACATGGGCTACAGAAAAATCACTAAAATTAAGATATTTAAATAATATTTCAATGCCAATCATTATGAGAGGAATTGCAAAGTAATTATTTTTAAGCATTCGTAAAATTATATTTTAAACAAGCAATACTAATTTTACTATCCATCTATCAAGGCAATAGAGCTAACCCTTCTACATTATAGTAGATTATTTCAGTAATTATATTTGAAGAAAATCTATTGAACACTGGTTGGTATATTTACCAATGTTCAAAAACATTTGTACCAAATTTTTTTCTCTCTTTAAAACTATTCGAGATCGGTTTCATAGTTGGAAGAAACTCTGTAAACCTTCAGAGTAGAAGGGTGCTCTTGAACAACAAATTGCAGGTAAATATTTTTTCAAATTTCATTACTTGATTTGTTTTACAATTCTTTCAACTCCACAACTGTTCATCGTCTTTTTAGACAATACACGTTATTAAATATGTTTAATGCTAGATCAACATTCAGTTCACAAACAATTTTGCAAAAAAAAAAAGGCAAATCGAACTCTTACAGTTTTTCTGGAAACTTCAGTCCTAAAATGGCTGCTTTACATAACAAAAGATTAGTATTAAGTATCAATTAAGTTACTACAGACAACATTAAAAAAGCATCATGCCAACCTATAGTCTCTAAAACCAGTATACCAAATTTAATCATCACGCAGACCACATGCATTTTACATTAAAATCATCAACCTTATAGCTGGGTTGTAGTCAAATTATTTTACACTGGAAAACTTTTCCACTTATATATATATATAAATAAGCTTTTAGAATGAAGAAAAATCTTGGAAAATTACCTCACAGCAGCCATATGACAATCAACGTGCACAACATTGAAATGTGTAACAGTACTATAACCAGGAGTCTTTCTGGCTCTGTTCTCGAAATCTTCGGCATTACACCTCTTTGTAAAGGTATAAATACCCAATACTTTGGTAGGCTGAAATTTGTATCCTTCACGACAAATGATGCAAACTAAACCTGATTCTTCTCCTAATTCTTCCACATTTTTCAGAAGAGAGCTTTTAGCAGTTACCTGTAATAATAATAAAAATTCAGGTTCAATATTATAAAAATGCAGTTAAATATAGATAAAGTTCTGAGAAGCAGCATTACGAAAGAAACGGAGCTTACCTGTCCTTTTTCATTAGTACTCATGCCTAAAGCACCAAGTTGTTTCTCTCTCATTGCCATGGCGAGTCTTTTCTTTTCATCTTTGGTTTGTTTTCGGACCTCTTCTATTTTCTGCGCAACGCTCGGATTTTTCTTGATGGCTTCCATGAGGTTTTCAGCAAGGGACCCAACTCTTTCATCACTAGATACTTGTTCCAATCTGTCATTTGAAGAACAGAAGGAAAAGAAAGTCTTTAGAAGGAGAACAAAATATACATATATATTATATATATTTATTTATCTATCTGCACCTTCCAACTTAATATTTTATGTTACATACAATAGTGCCTCATGTAGGGAAGTTAAACAGAAGAACAGATTTATAAATCCTATAATAATTGAAATGAATATAAAACCAACCAACGAGTTCAACTGTATGAATAGCTATATACTTTATCTTCAGTTCCTCCCAGAAAAAAAAAATTAAAGGAGAAATGAGAATTTAAATTTTCCAAGTCGATCAGATTATTTAAAATAGCTATTGGGATGAAATATTTCAATGTTTACACAATGAATTACATTTATTCACATAGAGAACAGGGAATCATCAGCTTACCAATTACAATGGGAAATAATATTAAAATTTCTTTAAGGTATTAACCAAATTACAGGTAAAATATTAACACATAAAAATCAGATTGCCAAATATTAAGGAATTATCTACATGCATGGCAATTTTTAATATTGGAACTTCAAGTCATATTAAGAAACACAGAACAAATTTTTCAAATGATAATTGAATCTTTCAGATGTTTAAAGCATCATTACAGGTAAATTACACAACCTGTACATACCTGTGGATAATAGGTATACATTCTGCACTAACGCTGTGCTGCGTCGTTTCGTGATTTTGACTCAAGCCAGTCAGCAGCTTCAGGACATACTTAAGAGCTGGTTTTGATGTGAATTCCCTCCATTCATCAGATGCCCCGAGAAGAGCACTCCTGCAAAACAAAAAATCCATATAAGAAATGATATGTTTCTTCATATAGTTTTCCCACTAATATATGCCTGCTGATGCCTAGTAAATGCATAACATGGATACCATCTCATAACATAATGGGAAGTAACATTCTAGTCAATGCCGAGAAAATGGGAAGCAACATTCTAGTCAATGGTGAGAAAATGGGAAGTAACATTCTAGTCAATGCCTTACAAAGTTAAATGTTTTCGTACTATTTAACACTTTAACTGTGGGTGTGGTTTATAAACCACAAATATAAGAAAGTACCCGCAATTAAAGGGTTAAGGTGACTGCTTACATTAGAGACCATTTTTTTAAAGCTATTTTTTAAGTTTTGTTTGGTGTTTTCTAGTTAAATAGTACATAAAAAGAATTAAAAACTAATTTCAACAAGCCCCATTTTTTTTTAACTGACTAATTTGAAGTAAATTTCAACAAAATTTAATCAAAACGGTTAACACTCTACATAAAATTCTAATAGGATAACCATAATTTCATTTATACACAAGACACATAACATAGTTATCTTCAAATTGCATTAAAATCTGAGATTGTTTAAAATGCAAAAATATTATGAAGGTTTATATGTTACATTATAGAAATTAGTGTATATTTTTTAAATATTTTTTATAAAAAGGCTATAAATAAAAAAATAGCTACTGTACATCAAAACATTTAGTTCAATTTATTAACAATAGTATACATAACATTTCCTGAAAATTACATTAAAAAATTTTAATTAGTACTGGAGATATTATTAAAATCTATATATATAATTCTCTTACGTGGCGACAAAAAAGGGTCGATTTTCTTAATCGCCGTTTGGCAAGAGCTTGCGAGTTTAGATTGTTTACATTCGAATTAGCGATTGATTTGATCTGGGACATCAAAATTTTTCAAAATGAGTTTAACTTGGGTGGTTTCGATTATAAATAGAAAACGTCAAGATAGGTCTAATGAAACTATTGAGGAATCTTTCATAATACGATCCAATCGGAATGAACAAAATAGAATGAAGCGTTTTTGTGTACAGAGCGAAGTTGCCGAGCTACAGGAATATAGTCGAGGGACTTTAGTGGGAATCTGTTCTTTTAAACATGTGGCGAAGCTTTTCTGATCAAAATATCAGTGAAAAAAAGAGCATGTTCAAAATTTTGGTGTAAAAAGAAAAAATTTTAGAATTTTTTAAAAATTTCCAAAAAAGGCTATTTTGTTAATTTTAAAAAGGTAAAAGTAAATATTTATTATGGTTTTTAATTTGAATAGTGAATCTTAACATATTTAAAGCCATTTGCCACGTTAAACTGTGCTTTTTAAGCTAAAAGTTTGTGAAATGGGTTAAATAATCTCTCGTAACTCAAACTTTCTGAGGTTTTAATGCATAAATAACTACCCAGAGAAAAAAAATTATAACTTTCTTGGCTAAATAATTATTGCAGTGAGTGTGTATACATGTGACGAAGTCTTTTTTGAGCAATAATTCATTGAGAAGAGTGGAAATTTAAAAGTTTGTTGGAATAAAGTTAGGGCTAATGAAACTGTTGAAGAAATATTCAATTTTGTGTACCAAGAAGTTTTAAATGCCTCATTTCTGATTGATGCAAATAATTTCTATTTGTAAACATTTTATAATTATACATTTATCATTCAAGTTTCTTTGAAACACTTACATATATATATATATATCTATATGCTATTAGCAAATTTTAATTTTAGAAATTTGATGATTTAGTTTATTAGTAATTGCTGAAAAAATGTTAGAAGTTTATGCTATTTCAAATAATTTAAATTTACTTTTAGTAATTAATGTATTTATAATTTCCTTCTACTAGCAGACAGTCATAATTGTACGGCGAGCGAGCAGGGATCACGTAGTGATCCCAAAAGAATTACAACATGATTCTTGGGGGTTGATGAGCAGAGCGAGTAGGGAGTGTAACCCCCTAGTATTTAATGCTCCGATCGCTCATCTTGCGAAAATATGCATGTTCTTACTTGATGGGAGGAGCATGAGCTGTGAGGTATTCCAAGGCATCCTGTACGACGTGCTTTTCAACTAGCAAGTCTTTCAGCTGATTACCATTAACATTGCACTCGATTCCAGCAGTGAGCATACAGAAACACTCTAATTGTAAATCATCATCGGTTGTGTGTTCGTAGTCAAACTCATTGAAATTTAAATAAGGTTTGAAATGATCTATCAAGGATTCCATCTTTTCCTATAAAATTGAAACAGATTTTTAGGCCTCACATTAAGAACCATTTTTTATATTAAATAAAATCATATTAACTGAAATTATTTAAAAATTTAAAAGAAGCCACACAAATTCCATAAGAACAAAAATATTTATTAAATGTTAAGGAAAATTATTAAATGTTATTCTTTTCTTACAAAACTGCAGTTAGGAACCAGGAAGCGAGCAGAAAAACTAAATGAAAATATATCTACATGAACTGTCCCCCCCCTCCAAAAAAAAAGGGAAGAACAACCTTACATTTGTCATAAAATATTACAGGAAAACATTGAAAACTACAATTATTAAATTAAAAACAAAAACAGAATAATAAATTTTATTAGAATTATAGCATGGGCATCATTGAAATATTTAAACTCAAAAAGGTAGGATAAAGTTACTTCACACAGAAATACGTAATGAATAATATGCTTCACAGAGGGTTGTGCAACTCCAAAAATTAAATTAACACAAGTAATGAAAATTATCTAGTAGACATCTACAAAAAACTTTTGCAGCATTTTTCTTAAACATAATTTAACAATCTCCATGAAGTCTTTCAAATATTGCAAGTATAAAAACTATTGACATTTTTTTTTTTTAAATTTAGAAATAAAGTAACTTCAATTCCTTAACCTTTAAGAAATTTTGATAAAAGACCGTAAAAAAAAAAAAAAAAAAAAAATTTAAATCTAGGTCAAAGAAACGGATTCCCTTAACATGACTTCTATGTGTTTACTGTCCAGACAGAATTTTTCAACTGTCTTTAATATACAAATGCCTTGGTAAAATTAAGTACAGCGGAGTCTCCCTATAACGAAACAGATTGGTTCCAATTGAAAAATTCGTTATACGGAGATTAGAGGTTTTTGCTGTTATTTAAGTAAATGTTCCAAACTTTTCAATAGGTGTGATAAGTTCAAATGTATTTAATCATGATTTTCAATTAAAAATGAGGTAATATATATTATAAATTTGTTAAAATTATACTAATTTTTATTGTATAAATAAAATGCTCAAAAGTTAAGACAATTCACCAATTTAGAGAATAATATGTACTAGTATGTACTTACGTTTATTTTACTTGAAAAATTGCGTTATTTTGCATTGCTTTGCATTTCGTGATGTTACATTTTCAGAAAAATTTTCACATTTTAAGAGTGAGTGGTTCCAGAAACAGGCACGAGTGAGCGAATTGGTTGCACAGAAACTATGAACTTTCTTCAAAAATGACAAAAATCAAAAAGATAAACCTCTGAAAAAATTCATTATAGGGAGACAACCACTTCGTTATAGGGAGAAATTCGCTATAGAGAGACTTCGTTGTGGGGAGACTCTACTATATTTGCATGTAGTTGTAAGCATATACCAGATACACAATTCAACAACATAAATACAAATTAGTTTTAATGCTTATGAACAATAAAAAATATTATGGATATTTAATAAAGATACTATTTCAACAACAAAATAAAGCACAAACCTGAGATCCATAAGTCAAAAATGGTACAACTCTCATCAAAAGAGGTAGCAGACTAGAGAAGTTTTTCATAGGCACGCTATTTACAGACGACAGCAAAAATGTGATGTCTTCTTTTTCTCCACAGCTTTTGCAGAACTCTGTATATTCAGTCTTATTTTTAGTTGCAGCTTCAACCAGGATCGTTTCCATAATCTGCAGTAACTGCTCAATGATTGTAGGGCCACCAGCAGGTGCCTGCAGGAGTTCAGGAGATTCGGTGGATAGAGCTATCTTCAAAACTCCTAGCATGACTCTTACAGCACCCATTTCAGGATCCACCAACTTCTGACGATTGCTTTTCACCTAATATACAAATTTCATGTTTTCTTAATTTGCAACATCAGATATTCAAAACAAATGCTTTGAGTGAATACAATTTCGGATAGAATGTAGCTTTATATTTTAAGAAAAATTATTCTAATCAACATGCATTTTTACTGTCTCGTATACGAAGTATACAAACAGAAAGTATTGTAATCATCAAAAAATTCGAACTCGAGATTTTGACGAATCTACACGTTTTAGAACTCCTCGAGTCCGAAAAACACAATTTTGGAATTATGTCTGTCTGTGAACACGATAACTATTAGAGCTACGGGGATGAAATTTAGTATGTGAACTTGACATATAATTTGTAGGTTTCTATCAAATTTTGGACAAAATCCATCCACGGGAAGTCTGTCTGTCCGAGGTCATGCAAACACTATAACTCAAAAACTTGAATAGCTAGATGGATAAAATTTGGTACACACTTTTATCATCATGAATGTAGATCTGTGTCAAATGTTGGGCCAAATCCGTCAAAGGGTTGACTGTCTGTCGATCTGTATAATCGCATACTTGTTAAGCATTCGTTTCAAAACTGATCTCCATGCGCATGCCTACTTAGCAATCTCTGGTACCAAGCGGGAGGATTATGTCACTTTGTCCTTGAGACGGAGTTTGTGATAGATATGTTTTATCTCCTGTTTTGTTTTTACTCGCTCATATAATAGCGGATCTTGCTGGAGTGTGATGGAAAATAAGTATTGCTAAGTTTTAATACATAGGCATCTTTTAATATGATTCTTCACTTAAATATTTGACAATCACTATAATCTGCAATGAAAAACCTTCTGATATTTGTTGCATTCTGGATTACAGTAGGTTCGATTTTTTTTATCCACGCAAGGGTAGGGGAAATGACAAATTTTTGAGCAG
Organism: Araneus ventricosus; assembly: GCA_013235015.1. Lineage (NCBI taxonomy): Eukaryota > Metazoa > Arthropoda > Arachnida > Araneae > Araneidae > Araneus > Araneus ventricosus. The sequence continues at coordinate 3,582 of BGPR01005470.1, read as the reverse complement.
TATACGAGAAAGTTTAGGGGAGGCCACTCCCACTGGTTTTTAACTCAATCATTATTTTTTAACTCAACAACTTCTGAAATAAATTAAATATTAATGGAAACACAAATTATCTGGTTAATTTTGTTTTCTAATTTGTGCATAAAGGGCTAAAAAAAGGCTTACGAGATAGAAACAATGATTTAGTAAGAATAGCCTACTTAAATGATACAGCAATTCTAATAAATATACAAATGAAAAGTAAATCAGCATTAACAAGAAGGGGAATTTTTTCACAATAGGATTTTTCAATCTGCTTGACCAATTTACTCTCAACTTTTTATGGGAATTTAAATATCCACTTATCTCCTCTCACTCATTAATGAAATGCCCCAATACTATCAATTTATATTCATGAAACAAATGTTATTACAGAACAATCAATATAGCAGCAGATATTAAAAATCCTCACAGATTCTTACTTTAATACAGAATCCTAATAATTTCAACAAGACTGTTAGTAAGGATCTTCCACGGGACAAGTCGGTGATCGTTGCCATCCTTTCAAGCATCACTTCGAGTCCGCCACACGTACTCATGACATTTGCTATTTTATACACTTCTTCCGTATCGACTTCCTCACTGTCTTTAGTATCCAGATTTTCAATAAATTCTTCTGTTGCATCTCCCAAGAGACCACGCATGCGATAAACAATCCTCATAGCTTCGGATTCATTGTTTTCTGTACACCATACCTATTAATGAGAAAAATTTGAATCAACACAGAAATTTAGATATTCACTAGCTCAAATCAATGCAATTTGATAACTATAATTTGCAATGAATTGCTCAAAAATAATAGATGACAAAGATTATGATGAACATGAATGAATTAAACCTATGGGTATTTTTATTAATTTTAGCTAACTAATTCATTATCAGCATGGCTATATGGCAACGTAATATAAACTAAAGTCTTACTTTCTTATATACTTCCTTGACAGGCAAATCCAGGTTGATAATTTTATTATTGACCAAGAGTTCCATTCCACTGTCATCTTCCAGCAAAGCAACAAGCTCGCAATCTTGGCAAATTTTGTTCTTGATGTCCCTCATTAGTGGCCCCATACCAGGTTCATTGGAACTGTAAGGATTGCCAAGCATCCTTCCTTGGAGGAAATCTTCTTGCTGAGGATCTTTTTCCAGAGTAATGTAAAATTCACTTGAATCGCTTTCCTCCTGTCAAAAAGAAAAATATATCAAAGATTAATCCATATGAATAAACGGGGAAATTCTGGCAATGTCTCTCCCTGGCAAAAATTCTGATTATTTTCATAAAATTTAGTTCAATTTTAACACTTTAATCACTTCTGTTAGTTTATATAATTAATCATTTTCGATTTCCTCAGGTTAACTCATTTGCGAATTCAGCCAGAATCAATTTTAAAATTCTATTACATAAAACATCGATATAAATATGCTGACGAATCAAAACTAAACAGTTAATAAATATATAACACCAATAAAAACAGCAACACTTTATATTACTTATTTTTCAATTATACACTTTTTTTTAACATATTAACTGACACTTACAGGATAAATAACAGAACACAGCCTTTCAAATATAAACACAGGAGTTCGGAGGTCATCTAACCCGTATTTTTTTACTGTTTCAACACACACAGCCATGAAAGCCATTGTTTCCGATTCTGTACCTAAAGACAGACATAAATTGAATACATTTTCAAACTTTGGATTTAAAATAAAAATACCACAGCATAAGAAATAACAGCCACATTTTAAGTAAACAATTTTTAAAAAAGAAATTAATACCTGTAGTCATTTCTTCTAACAGTTCTAAAAGTTTTTCTTGTGTTTCATCAATAAGCTTGGTTCTTTGAACAACGAGTTTTCGTAGTGAAAGGTAACCATTCAGGACACAGCCCACAAGACGTGACTTATAATGCTGGCGTATAGTACCCACTTCAATAAACGATTCCAGCAATTCCGTCAGCATTTTCAGTGCATAGCCTGCAGAATTAAATTACATAAATGATTTCAAATTTTCATTTGAGGTATTTTTGATACTACTTGATAAAGCTGATGATAAGCATAGAGAAAACTTACCTTGAGAAAGATCGGAGTTAAGAGTAGTTTCTTCCAAAAAGCTGAGGTGCTCTATTTCGCTGGTTATCAAGTGTCCAATGTGAGGTAGGAGCCCTCTGAGAGCTAGGTAATGTTTCCATGGAACTGGATTAATTAAGTTTTGGTAAAGGGTTAAAAATTCAGCAGCACTCTCACCAGCAGACCCTAGGTCATCTAAGTAAGCTGTCAACATGTCAAGAACTTCCCTACGACGACTTGGGATCTATTAAAACACAGAAAAGCTTCATTTTTAAAGGGGGCAAGAAAGGTTACTAATAAAAATTGGAAAAGAAAGTTTAAAAAGTCATCATGCAAACAATATATACCAGAAATCCAGAGCATTAAAATGTATACTGTAATGTATTTAAAAAGGTTTGAAAAGAGAAAGTGAATGTTTTATTATCAGATTATTTAAATCCAACAAAGGAACTATTGTAGAGATGGGGAACCAGCGGCCTTAAGGCTGCATGTGGCCTTCTTGAGCGTTTTATGCAGCCTTACCAGTTATTTACAATTTGCATCGATACATAATTGTCTGCAATATAATAATTACAGAACAACAACCGTCAAGATTCTGCTAGTGCCAAAGCCTTTTGCCAAAGTTTAATGAGACCTTTCAGTGCATAAAGGTTCCTCACCCCTAAACTACTGCTTATATTTACAGAAATCTGTAACCTTATTTCTGAATCAACTTTCGTTTATGTTTTAATATATTTATTAAAATTTGAAACATTCAAGATAAGTTTACAATCTAGATGTGATCGAATTCGACAGCTACTACAGATTATTAACACTCCTTTTCCTTCAGATTGATAGCATATTTTAAAAGACTACAAACAAGAATATGGATGATATTATATTATTCATAAACACACATAAAATGAAATAATGGATGTAATGTGACAAGCATCTTTAAAAAACACAATACTACTCAGACATATTAGATTAAATCCACTTGTATTTGAAAATAAACACTGTGGCAAAAACCTAAATACTATTTACAAATACACCCAAAAAATGGGGGGAAAATTACAATGAATATTTTTAAATGAATGCTTTACAGATTTATAAGAAAATTTTTTAAGACAGAAGAGTCCATATCATGATTATTTATTAAAATAAACATAATTTAAGTCAATCTAAAGAAAACTGCAAAACAAATATGAAGAATAACTTCATGTGCATTAGTTAATAAACAAATGAACATTATACCTGGCATAAGGCTTCAACTACATTGCATGCCATATTTCTCGCAGCTTGCGAGGAAGGATTGAACATAACTCGTCTTAGCCAGTTGGACTGTAGTAGTTTTAACTGCATCACATGATGGCGTGTTTTCTCGCGCCACCTGGAACCATACTTTTCTATTAAATAAAGATTGTGAACTTCTTCCTTCTTCATTTTGGAGATGTTGGGAATGCTTTGATCAGGCACTTTAGCTGGCATTTGTTGTTTCCA
>BGPR01005469.1:63769-79625 GCA_013235015.1 Araneus ventricosus | reverse complement strand
ATAGATTTCATATAAAAATAGCGAACAATCTGTAATAGATTTCATTCTAAATACGTAGAGTTAAGCTACACAACTCTCTGAAGCATCTTTAAACATATTAACAAACTTCAGCTTAAGATGATTATTTTTAAAGATATTTCATTTTTATTTCTTTTTAGCTACAATGTTTAGAAAATGAAAAAGGTTTTCAAAAAAATTCATTAGTTAGAATTATCCTTCAAACTATGTGTTATTTAAAAATTAACTAAGCAAACTCGAAAATCTATAGTTTTGTTTTTTGAAAATCTATGTTTTCACTTACATAGATTCGTGAAATTCCATAGAAATTACTGAAACTTTATAACCTTTAATTAGGTCTGGATTTACTAAAGTTGTGATAATAATTTTGAATTGAAACAACCATTCTAATATCAATAGCATGCAGCTATATTATAAACATGGATATTTTATTTGTGCATAATTCCTATTTCAAATCTAAAGAACAATTTATTAGAAGGATACAACATATCGCAGAAAGAAGCTACCCCCGCCCTGCCATAGCGCGCGAGATCAAGTGAAGAACTGTCGCCACGGCAGCAACCGGAACGGAGGATGGATACCTAATAGCCATCTACGGCCACGGCCCAACCCTTCCCGAAGGACATACGTTCCGTCATCGGAATGGGGGTAAATCAACCCCACACCATTACTATACCCACCAGGGAAGCTAGACCACGCTTACTTATACGGCGACTTCTTATCCACGTATTGGTGGCGCCCCCTGGGAGGAAATGACAGAACATAAGCTAATAATAATCGTTTCAGAGTGAAACCACTTTCATCAGAACAGAGTTCGAATTTTTTACCACATGCGGTAAACGGAATAGCTTACGTTATTATATGTCAAAAAATTAATGAAAAATTTGAAACGGTGGTATTAAAAAATTAACTTCATTCATCCCCGCTAGAACCAACACAGAAAATATCTCCTTCTTCCTATTGATAGTGACGGATTTTGAAACCTCAGTCAGGGTACGACCTTCTGGAACTGATTAGCATGCATATCAGTAAATTATTGAACGGAGTTATTGAGATGCTTCATCATCATTCTTCCTCTAAGGATGTGTTATGTCTAGCGCAGTTAGAAGATAGAGATTATTCTTTTCCACACGTCCGCCGAAAGCTCCAAGGACTGTTATTTATGTGATTTAGATCTGGGAATTTATGAAGCCGTTTTATGTGATGAATACTTTTCGTATCTTAGACACTGATTAGATATATTCGGTGAGTATGACTGCTTCTGTTGTTTTTGACAAAATATAGATTTTCTCTTCTCGGATAATGTTTAACCATTTACACAAGACCGTCGTACGTTTTCCTTTATCGAAATAATATATACATATTCAAGAGAGTATTAATCATTAAATATTTCAAATCTAGAAATTAGAAGATCAGTAAACACATTCTAGCGTGAAGTACAGTCTAAATTCGATGCATTATTTAGTATGGAAAGAGAAGAGAACCTGACATTAAGAGTAAGCTGAAGGATCGAGAGACACGTCGTTTCAATCGGATTGTCCTCGCAAGGTGGTCCAGCGGGTAATGTTTGAAACGAATCGGAATTTTAAAACAAATAAGAGCGACGAAAAGATTTTAATGATATATATTGAAATTACATGGTAGGCAATAATTGATAAAGGTGTTCCAAGTGACCGCATTCTTTAACAAGGACATCAGTGAGGCGGTTCTGGAATCCGTCCATCACGCGTGAACAGACTTCGCAGTCAATCGTGCGGACTGCAGTCCTTCTTCCGCCAGTTCTTGTTGTGAAACTCCTCCTACCATTCCCGTTGCACTGCCTCAACATTATCATGGCATTTCGAGAACAAGAAACACTCGAGTACAATAAACACTCGAATATCTATTGAATATTTATTCATTTTCGATTGTGACAATCACAACTGAACAACACACTTAAACTCACCGCTTGCTAACGAAACACACATTTATACAATTGCCCGCTCTAATGCTCATGCGCACCAAGTTTGGTCTCACTTGCTTGCAGCTAGCGCCATCTATTAGATAGTTTTTCAAGCATTACCAGCTGGATCACCCTGTATGTATAGCTGCTATGTGCAGCAAAAGGATGTCATTTTAACCTTTGTTGCGAAGTCGGAACGACGATATTGCGTTGAAAAAAAATTATCCAAGCCATAATTTCTAAATAAAAATGGTACCAAACAAAAGAACAGTGACATATGAAAGGTAAGTGACTTTATGTTTCATTAAACCAAAAACTTTATATTCAATGTCAGATGTTAAATTTTCCGGATTTAAAAAATATTTAATAAGAAAGATTTAATGTTCGTTAAATTAACACTGTTTTCAGTTAAGGTAGGATATGACTACATTGTTAACGCAGCACTGATAAAAAAAATATGCTCTAAGATATTTTTAATTTTCCTCTGGAAAACCAATCCTTATATAAATGAAACAATTTACAAATACATAGTAAGTAGGAATTTTCGTTCAGAAACTTTTAAAGCGAAACACTTAAAAGATAAGGTTGTTGAAAATTTAGCTGGTAGGTAGAAATCTAAATAGGAAGTTTCTTCAAGAATGTCTGTTCGAAGTATTTTCAGTAAATGATAACATCCAACTGTTAGGCTTGCAACTCCGATAGGGACACAGCGCGTTTTCCCTTGTTTATATTATTAATTTACGATACGTAATAAGCGATTTTGAACACCGATTCCATCTATCTGAGTTACAGTGAGAAGTGATTTATTTTTAACAATTCATTTGTTATTTTATGGAACAGCTATGTTCTCTCAACCAAACTGCAGGTATAAATGAGATTAACAAACATTTTTTAAACTAGGACTAAATTCCTACCATTGAAGTATCAGGTAGGAATTTCATTCACACGCCAAAACGCCACAGAAAACGTTGTATGTGAGATCCTCTATATCTAGGTAACTACATATGTTAAAACCATAACTAATGTCTTATTTTAGAGATAAAGGGTAACAACAGAAGTTATAAAAAAATTGAAAATCGGAATTGTAGTTCAGCGACTACTGAGTTGCAAATTTGGGGGAAATACGCATGAATTGGTGACGTCACACGCATGAGGTACACGAGTAACTTCGAGAAGCAAGAGTATCGCGAGTAACTTCGAGAAACAAAAGAGAATCGCTAGTAAAAAAGAGAATCCGAGAAGCTTCGAGAAACAAAAGAGTCACGCGGGTAAACTAGTCCAACGCCTATAACATCAGCGGCTGTTTGAAACAGACAGCCTCTCGTCATTTTTTCTTTAATTGCACAACTTCTCTGCAAGGGAAATTCAGCACAAATTATTCAGAAATAAAAAATCAATTTTTTAAATGATTGCAGAGGGAAATGTAGCTGAAATGAATGACATACCTCTGAACAAAATACTATTAAAATGGGTAACATTAGTGGTTCCGTAACGTGATTAACGCATAGGGTTGCCACTCCACTGTCTAAGCTTCCAAGAAAGGACGTTTTGAGCTCTGCTGATTAAAGGTGCTCCGTACCAAGACAACTGATTGATATTGGTTGAATTAAGAACAGATTCAATGATTTTCTGATCACTAAGTTGAAACCTTCCAAAGAGGCCGATGAAAGGCCTCGCACTTTTAAACTTCGGTGAAATGACCAGGACGACAACTAGAATGTCACTTAACTTGCAAGATTCTAACTAGTCCAGTAAACGAAGGGTTTGAAGAAAACAAAAAATAATATAGTTTTGTAAATTGGTACACATGTTGGTGAGCAGCTTATGATGAAAATACTAAAACTCCCCTGTCCTGAGGGTTGAGCTCGCGGCGCCATCATGGGTTTCATCCCCCTCTTTTTTAGTTTCTCTTGAATATCTCAAAATATATTCAATTTTTAAATTACATGTAACTAGCAAATTTAAGAGCTTAACATTCACTACAAATTCTTGCTTTTATTTTTATTTTAGTTTTAATAGTTTCCAAGATAACGGGTCTCAAAATTTGCCACCATCTTGGATTTTATCCCCTTTTCCTTAGTTTTTCTTGAATACCTCGAAAACTATTCGATTTTCAAATTACATGTAATATATCAAATTGATGATCGTACAATTCCCAGCAAATTCATGCTTTGATTTTTCTCTAGCTTTAATAGTTTCTGAGATCTGTAAGAAAAACTAAGACGAGGGGATAAAATCCAAGATGGCGGCAAATGTTGAGACCCATTATCTCCGAAACTATTGATGCTAAAACAGAAATAAAAGTATGTATTTGTAGATAATTTTATTCTATTTAATTTTATGATTACATGTAATTTGAAAATTCAATAGATTTTGAGATATTCAAGAAAAATTAAAAAAGGGGATGAAATACAAGATGACGATAACCTTTGAGACCCATTATCTCCGAAACTTTTAGAGCTGAAACAGAAACAAAAATTTGTACTTGTAAGTAATTTTACGCTCTTTAATTTGTTAAAGCAATTATAATTTGAAAATTGGAAACTTTTCGAGATATTCAGAAAAAATTAAAAATGGGGGATGAAATCTAAGACGGCGACGCGAGCTTCCCCCCCCCCAGGATCGGGGACTTTTACTATGTTCAACAAGAGATCCTCGAGAACATTTGTACCGATTTTAAAAACTATATGATCTTCTATTTTTCTTCAAACCCTTCGTTTATTGTACTATCAATTAAGATTTTTTTACAAATTTATTCATTTTGAAACCAATTATCTCAAAAACTGTTAAAGCCTGAAGAAAAATCAAAGTACCAATATGTTGGTAATCGCACGCTCTTTAATTTGTTAAATCACATGCAATTTCAATATTGAACAGTTTTCGAGATATTCAAGAAAATCTGAAGAGGGGGAGGAAATCGAAGATGGCGGCAACCTTTGAGAATCATTATCTCCAAGACTATTAAAGCTAGAAGAAAAATAAAGGTATGGATTTGTAGGGAAGTTTACGCTTTTTAATTTGTTAAATCATTTGTAATTTGAAAACGGAACAGTTTTCGAGATATTTAGGAAAAACTAAAAAAGAGGGGGTAAAACTTAAAAATCCAAGATGGCGCCGCGAGCTCACCCCCCAGGATCGGGGGCTTTTAGTACGTTTATCATAAGCCCCTCACAAACACGTGTACCAATTTTCGAAACTATATGATTTAATCTCTTTTTCATCCCCAATTTGGACCTTCATTAATTACATTATACACGGTATCGAATTAGGGACGTTTAACACCATTACCTACGAATTTATTCACTCCAATCGCTACCAGAGCCTCGGAGGGAAATCCTCTGTCACAGCCCAGATGTTTTATTGTTCAAATATGATAAAATATATCAAAAAATTGATTAAATCGTAACGAAAAAATAAAATAAAAACTGTCTAAAATTTTGGAGCTTTACTTTAGAAAGCAATTTAAAATTTTTTTTAACTTTTCTAAAACGGACATAACTCTGTTTTCCAGTTTTTACGAAATGTCTGGCTTCCGAAAATTAAAAATAAATCTCATTGTATTATAACATAATCCATCTATAAGCGACACAGTTTGTTACAAACAATTACCATAAATTGTCAATGAACACCCGTAACAAATGTTGTGTCACCATGTTCAGATAAGAAAATCGGGACGTCGCATATTTGTGACGCTGAACTAAGGTAATAAAATCGGGACGTCACATATATGTGATGCTAATAGTTGAAGGTTTAACTTCCTAATTAGATTCAACATCTCATTTCAAACATTTATCATCATTTCAATCCATATAAGAACGTAAAAAAACACCTGAGATACTTAAGCGTGACCACGTGGAATCTGCCTTGTAATTTAATAGTTAAGGATTTAAATATTAAAAAGTGTATAATTCGAAGCCTGATTGTCAGATACGTCGTTGTAGGTGAAGGAACTAATGTAAATTCGGGATTGACACAAGCAGGTTGAGGCATGTGCGCCAGAACATGTATAGACAGATCTCTGTTCTCTTCTTCTTTTACGATCTTATTCAAGATTCTCAATTCCAATATCACTGAATTTAAAAGAAAGTTTATAACGGACGACGGTGACGTAAGAAAACTATTTTCTTTAATCGCAAAAATAAGCAAAATGCCTTTTTCAGGATTTTATTCATTATTAGGGGGAAACGATCATAAAAGAAAAGCGTAGTTAGCTTGATAAAAAGTAAAGTATACATTAAAAGTTAAACGGCAAAAGGCGAATGCCTCGAAATCTATTTTCTTTGTGGGAATTGCTTCATTTTTATTTCCAATCACCACATCCGAGGGCGTATTCGCTCCTCGAGTCTCATGTACAAAAGTCCTCCATTGGCTGCTGAAGCACAACCGCAACAACAACAAAAAGAATCTCACCATGCCACTCAGGTAATGAGAATTTTTATCTGCTTTTTCGAAAAGTGCATTTTTCAAGTTGCTGCTGCGAGGTCCGCTTTCCCTCTCAATTGAGAATTGGGAAAGAAAACTAAACGTGCAATGAAAACCGAAATGGAAAATCCATTTAATTATAGAATCTTTTCATAGGAGGTGGGGGATAGGTACGGAGACCCAATCAGGCATTCCATCTCTTCCCCCCTGGGAGGCACTGCTGACAGTGCAGTGCTGTCTTAATTTGCGGGAAAACGATTCTTTGTTTTAAAACGCCTCTTCATCAAGAGAGTGGTGGCAACACAAACTGCGAAATCCAGTTCTGGTCACGTGTTCTCGAAAGATTTTTCCGCCAGTGTTTGCGTTTTACTTATAATGAAAGCTTCGCATAAAAGAGCGGGGTTGAGTTGCTTCAGGAGTGGCTATTGAATTGGCGGAAAAGAGAACTCCTGCAGGGATATTTGCGTTCTCCAGAACGAAGCAGAAGTGAAGTGAAGCGAGTTAATGACGAAATGAATGCGAGGAAGCCAAGATTTTGAACGTGGGGCTTTGATGTCGTGAGTGTTTACTCATGGGGTTGCCTTTTATGGAAGATTTGTATTAAAACACACAAGTTACTTATATCGGAAATGGATTTAATTTGATTTCTCTGCTCTCCCGCTGTATGTGCCTCCCAGCGCCTGTTCTCGATGATGAACATCATTAGAATGATTAAAAGAACTGCACTAATTTAAGTCAGGATACCCTTGGTAAGACAGAAAAGGGGAAAATCCTCGAGATTAAATATTAAGGTTTGTTTAACTTTCAAAGGTATTGATCTGAAATCAAGTTGCATCATTGGAAAGAGGACAATACATCCGCTTTCATTTATTAATAATTTTATTAAAACAATCAGTTTCTCTTTGATATTCTATTCCTGCTTATTTAAATAACGTTTAGGAATAGCTTTGGAATCATGATTTTACTTTTGCGACCAGTTTTTTCCTTAACAGAAGCTTTGGCTTGTTTGCGATGTTAAGTAATATCTAGTTTTTCTTAGTTCCTCCTTAAGAATCGTACAGCAGGTTACAGAATGCAGAACCTGTACAGATACAACAATTATTACGTTTCATATTCACGAACTTTGTGTTGCAATGGCAGAATAATAAAGAAATGAAACATTATAGAATTCTTTTTTCTTTGGCATTTGACTACAATTTTTGCATTGTGTCACTTTCTTTTGCACTGCAGCATTTTCATGGTTTTGCAGCTTAAACATTATAATCAAAATTTTGCTGTCAATTTATTCTTCTCCTCAATTTATCAACGTACATATAAAAAGATAATTTAACGTAATTTATGCTGTGATCCAATACTTTCTGAATGTGCAAGTTAGCAATGAACATGTTGAACGGCGTGCGAGAACGGATAAGAGTTATCAATTAAAGACAATGGACCCCCAGCAGTTACCAATAATGTCCCGCGTATAACAACCGTACTTTCGACCTGAAGAAGACGCTAAGCCAGACTCAATGTATCGGACAACAGCTACTATCTTTGAAGGCGATATGCTGTCCAACTCATAGACTGATATTTTTATTGTCTATCATCAACCTTTTCGTTTTGGACGGCATCAATGCACCAGTCACATCCTTCTTCTGTATGTGGTTGTTAAAAAGGCTAATGATTTGAATTTCAATCTCCAGGTGAAACTAATCTCTCTGCTCTGTAATTACTCAGCAGATAGTTTTACTCTCTTGTTTTTCTGTACCATCTTCGTGATTGATGGCTTATTTATTGCTAAAGATTGAAGACTATCGAAGGTAATCGCACAGCTGGTCGGCAAGGACCACAGATCTTCCACTGGAATTCTTTGAAAAAGCGAGGGTGATCTTTCCAGTTTCTTCGAATAAAATCCAGTTTTTAAAGGTTTTTCAGATTCTTCAAAGCTCGTAATACAAAAATTAAGTGCTCTTTTCTTCTTAGAGACTGTATCCTTTACCAGCCAATAACGCCAATAACATTTTGTATTTTCGGATGCCAGACATTTATATATTAGTTTTCTTGAGGGGAGAAAGTGTTATTGTAACTATTTTGGATAATTCCGATGTTGCTTTCTACAAGCCACAGTCGAGTGGTGCTAGTGACCTGAACCAACCACAGATCTCAAGGAAGACGGAGATCGATACAGAAAGATAGTGATGGATATTCACTAAATATTTTCTAAATAACCTAGACTTATATCTAGTAACTGTTTCAGCTTGATATTCAGTACATGGTGATAATAAATCTGTGTAATTGGCTTAATACTTGTAAATACCGTAATGAACTCCTATTCTGAAAAAACTGAAGGCAGAATAATTAAGAAAGTGAATTGAAAATTGATTGAGGGTTGTTTTTTCTCCATTGACTTTTACAATGATAGTTACTATCAGAGCCAGAGATAATGGCCATTTCTGAATGAATTCCTTTTTCATGTATTATCAGGAATACGTTACTGTATTCTAGGAGATTGATGTAGTTCCCTTTGTTAAGGACTTCTCAAAGATATTCGTCAACTTTCTTATTTCTTACCCACAAAAATGTGAAAAAGCTTTCAAATTCCTAAAATCCCTTAATTCCAAAAAAATGATTTTCGATTATGTATATAATAGTTTTCTATCTGTTTTTAAAATGACGATAGTCATCGCGCCTAAAATAATTTTGTGTAGTAATATTTTAATTATATTCCATCCAACTACTTTTCAGGATTTTATGAGAAAATTTCAGCATGTAAGAAAAGAATATAGTGATATTTTCTACTCATATGAAAAAATCAAGACCATTTTTAATGAACGACAACATCAACAATTCCGATGTCACCGACTTGTTTATTTCACTCTTCAATACAATCAGAGATTATACATGAAACAAAATAACCTCTTGTTACTGTTTCTGAAAAAAGAAGTTTTAAATTTCTCCTATCAAATGTTCAATATATCTACATTAACCCTGAAAAAAATTTGACATTTTGGTTACTTCAAACAATTATTCATACAAAAGAGAAAAACATTCAATTATTTTCTTTAGTCCGCTTTCTATGTATTCCATTTATACCCTCCATCTTTTAGTATGGATGATCGTCCGTTTCGGTCATCTTGTGTTCTCGCTTTTTATATGGGTGGTTAAGGGGAGTTGAAACTCTAAGTCCATTAACCCTAGCCCTGTTACTTCAATGCACCTTCTCTCTAAATCTGTTATAGATTCATGCTTGAAATTTTTTTTACAAGTAAAGTGCATCTTTCTCATTATACTGAAATGATTTTTAAAAAAATTAAAAACTTTTTTTTACAAATTTATTTGTGTCAGGACAAAAAATGTGAAATTGGCAATTTCGATCTACCTTTTCCGAAATGTGTTATAGATGCATGTTTGAAATTTTTTATAAAAGTACGCTTTTCTCATCATACTGAAATGAGCTTCTGGTTAAATTTAATTTTTTATAAATTTACAAAATATTTAACTAGACATAGTGAAATTTTACCCTATTGTGACACAAAACAAATTATAAAAAATAAAAGTTTTGAGTTTTTTTAAAAAGCTCATTTCAGTATAATATGAAAGGTATATTTTGCTTGCATAAAAAGTTTCAAAAATGTATCTCTAACAGACTTTGAGAAAAGGTACATCGAAATTGCCGATTTCACATTTTTTGTTTTGACACAAAAAAAATTGTAAAAAATAAGTCCCTGAATTGTTTAAAAATCATTTCAGTATAATGAGAAAGATGTACTTTATTTGTATAAAAAATTTCAATCATGAATCTATAACAGATTTTGAGAAAAGGTACATAGAAGTAACAGGGTTGGGGATAACGGACTTAGGGTTCCAACTCTCCTTAATAAATTTAATATAAAATATAAAACTTTTCAGTCTATTCATGCTTAACGTTTTTTCAACGCTACTTCTCTAAATTTATGAGCTGAGAGATAAGACATGTCACAAAGCTGTCATGAAGGATGGGTAAGAGCAATGAATGGTGATAAGTTATTTCTCAAATTATTCATCGGTTGACGTGCGGCCCGCCATTAAAAATTCTAGGAAGAAAAAACTTACCATACTTATATGAATTCAACACTAGAAAGTATCGCTTTAGTCAAACGCTTATATCTTCATCCAATGACCAATTTTCCGGACGACACTCACAAGGACAATAGAAGACAGAAATGTTAATTCCGATTGTTGGCAGTGGATAACAGCGGAAAGCATAACTTCTTTTATTTTATTCATAAATAATAAAATAATTTTAATTAATTAAAAAAGGTATTTCCTCTTTTCTGGGGTTATTCTGCACTAACACTTATCTAATATGAAAGAATACAATTACAAAATCACTGATAAAAGTAATACACAATATATAGGGATAAATGTAGTTTAAAATCTCAAAAAATTTATTAAAAAATTAATTTTAAACAAATTTATAGCAAAGCAATAGAATTTAGCAAATACGTTTAGAAGCAAATTTATTTTAAAATGTTTGGAACCTAAATTGACTCTCATTTGTTGATAATAGCATCCTTCGAAGACGAACTTGCTCGCCGGGAATATTGATTGTATTTAGTTTCAATTGAAACTTTTATGCATAATTTTTAATATTCATGGTTTCCTTAACAAAGAAATTTTAAACTTAAAATTGTGAGAGACATTTAACTGTGTTTTCTCCACTAGCCTTGCACTTTCTGAGATCATTTTCTGTATGAACGCGTCTAATGAAATCAAGTAATTCTCCACACCATCTCACACCTAATTGTATGTTGTTGGCGGGAACTTCAATTTCTTATTACCCCCAATCTATATATATATGCCTTTGATTTCAACATTAAAATGGTGAGACGAATTTTATGTCTCACGGCATGCTGCCTGAACATGCAGATAAAAAGAATTAAAGATTAGCAACCATAATCATTTAGCTTACTGGGTGTACTTCCTTCTTTAAGCATTTCTTAGAAGAATTCATTTACAGATTTCACAAAAAATTGATGCATAAAAAAGTAGTAAAATGTATTGCAATATTACCAAACAATATGAAAATATAAGCAGAATCTTCATTGCTTTGATTTAAGAAGGAAGAGAAATATGAAGTTAAAAATTTGAAAAAAAAGCACTAAAAAGGTTTGAATTTCATTGCAAATTATGCATAAAGTATTATTAAAAATTTGCTTAGAGTATGGAAAAAAATCGAGCATAGTTACAACGATATCATTAAAATGATATTTTTTTTAATTTTTAGGTGGAGTAAAATTTATTTTGTGCTCTAATATTTTCAGAATCTATCGCACAGAAAAATCGCATGAAAATATTCGCTTAATTTTTAATTAACCACAATTCTAATTAAAATTTCGAAAAAAATCGCTTCGAGGTGCCCTAAAGTATATTTGAGCCAAATTTTATAGCTGCCCTGTAGAGAATTAACACATACAGACACACTCACATTATCATTTATTCCCAGGTAGCACAACATGTTGTCCGATATTATATAATATTGTATGACATTGTATAATATTATACAATATTGCACAATATCTTTGTGCTACTAGGGTTATTAGTAGCCATAACAGACGGTATTTCTAAAATGAACAATTATTGTAAAAGCAATACACTTTATCTCTACTAAAAATTTAGGAGAATGTGTGTGTGTCTGTGTGTTGGTCCTCTACAGGACAGACCACTGGACCTATAGCTACGAAATTTGGCACAAACATACTTTGGAGACGGTGGGAATGTGAACCTCAGAGCCGTTTTTTTTAAATTTTGATTAAAATTTTAATTACTTAAAAACTAAGCAGAATTTTGGCGTTTTTCCTAATTTGGAACATATTACATCACAAAAATTATTTATGCACCATCTCCAAGTGCAAAAAAATTGCCTTTTCTATTATATCAATTAAGTTGCCTTACAATTATTCTCTCATTTTAATAATTTTTTTAAATATGTTTTTGGTATAATTTACAACAATACTTTTTATTGTTGCAACGCAAATCAAACCGTTTTGATTGTTTAAACAAATATTTAATCGACTATTTATCTTTTTCTGGAATTTTACTAAGCCGCCAATGCAACTTCCTCTTCTTGAAAAATAGAAAACGTCGTATAATTCTGAAAAAATAAGGCTAAATATTACAGAGAAAAATAGTCAAAATTATTTTTAATTAAAATTACATAATCAAAAGATTAAATCAATTAATTAAAATTTCTATATTAGAAAGCTTTCTTACTCAATAAATAAATTATTCAAATATTCAAAATAAATTTTTAAAAGCAAAAATATTTATGACGCAAATTTGTATCACTTTCAAGTGCTTAAAACATTTAAATATGTTATTTAAATATATTTATAGATACATTTTTTATTTTCGATATATCTATATATAATTATATATAATCATTCGTAATTAAAAATCATATTCAATCTTTTTCTGGCAATAAAAGGAGAATATTTGCTGAATTTAGGCTAAGAAATTCTCTTCCTCTAAAAAGGAATATGAGGATTCCTTAGATAATTCTATAATCAATGCAACTCTCTTTCAAAGTTCCGATAACTTGAAGTGGCCTCTTGACTTCAAATTTCAATCGAACGCAAGAGAAATATAATAATTTACGAAGTTCTTATGCCATGTTGCATAAAATATCAGATAAACTCGGCATTCTACGAATTAGAGACATACACATCGTTAACAAATCAATATAACATTTGTACTGATGAATCAGGAAAAATATTCAGTTTACAACTTTTGTTCGAAATAAAATTAGAAAATTATTCAGATCTTAAGATATCAATAACCAGAAGTAAACAACATTCGTGTTTGTTATTTTCATCTAGTGCATGAAAAGAAAAAGAAAAAACATAAGTTTTCAAATAATTATTTGCAAAGAAGAAATCCGAAAAAAAACTAAAGCTTCAATTTACATGTTGAGATTCTATGATGAGTAATGAATCAGTTTTATAAGAATGTTAAACAACTAAATATCTACATTAATTAGATTGAAATTCGCAGAACTATCTTTATAATTCGCAGAACATTTAAGAATTCATCAGCTCAATAAATTAAGAACAACGCTGTAAAAACTTTTTCTATAACTTTAATAAAAAGTTTTCAACAGCCGAAGTCAATTAAAGTAAGTTACTTCTAAAATTTATTAAGTTTCCTGAATATTTTGTAAGTTTCCTTCGGGAAATGACTTCTCTTTCATTTAATAATGACTGCTTTTCGATTTCGAAGTACTACAGATAACATTTTTTTGCATCTTTAAACCTAAAATGCCTGCAAGATATTTTCTTCTACAATCAACAGATAAATTAATAATGAACTTATTATGCAACAAGTCCAAATTCTTTTCTTGTTATTTAAACGTGAATATTCGAACTTAAAGTTCTGTGAAAATTCATTTTAAACTATTCATATCCAGTATGGAATCGAGTAAGAAAATCATGTTTCAAATTTCAAACCATAATTTTAAAATTTATTAAAAATAAAAAAAAAAACATAAGGCTTATTAAACGCCATTTTTCTGAAAACTAGACACAATCTCCGTTTTGTTCGGTTTGCTTTAATTCGCTCGATAATTTAAAGTCCTTGTTTGAAGTTACACAAGACCTAATTTGGTACAGACCTCATAATTCAGAACCGTGATTGTCGACAAGGACTACATATTAGGCGCACCCCCTTCCCGAAATTCAACACCATACCAACGGACGCAGCCTCAAAACCGTGTTTCTATTATCTCTCAGTGCTTGCGTATTAAGGTAAAATTGTTTCACTACCTGATTTGACCCATGATGATAATCGATGGATTGCTTCTTTCCAGATAAGCTATAAAATTATATAATTTTCATATTAAAAGAGTCTTAATTTTCATTACATCTCTACAAATCCCATTTCAGCATTTTGTTTGCAAGAAGTAGACAAATTAATAAATACGCAACATAGCCTTCAAATAAGAACAAAAAAATTTAGAAATTTAAAAGTAGAAGCAAATACTAAGTAAAAACCAGTCGAAATCTTTCAACACTCACAGATGAACCTCCAGTGTCTAAATGTTAAAGTGAAAATTCGATATGAGATTAGATCAAGTAATTTGTTAAATTTAAACAACTTGTTATCCGTTCCTAATGGCGCTGTCGTATGCTAATTGCTGAGTATATTCGTAGTTTTGTGTATGCAAATAAACGGTTTCTTCCCTGTCTCTGAATTCGTGTATGAATAAAAAATTAAATTATATTGTTAAGAACATGGAAAGTCGCTACCCAGCAATGTTAGTCTTATGGTTGGGAAGAGAGTTCTACACGGGATGGGAATTTCGGGAAAATGAAGCCATCGACCCCGACCTTGGCGACCATTTCGGCGACTTGGCGACGAAATGTGGGATCTCAAAACAACTGGAATTTTCTTGATATCTCTATTAAGAGCCGAGATCCAAATTTATCCAGATGATTCCATGTGACATCACAGCCAGTCGGGGAGACTATAAAAGAACCGTGTTCGGATCACAGGAGAATAGAGTGAGTGTGTCAATAGACTTTGAACTTCTGTGGAGTTCGAAGAGTCTCTTTGGAGAGTTGTTCGCCTGGCTAGTTGATCAGCTGCTAGACGCCGAGCGCTATTGTTCATGCTGTTGCTGTTATTGTTAGTGATTTGCTGTCTGCTTGTACTGTTAATTTGTGCAAGTGATGTTTGCACTGTTACTTCCGCTTCGTGTTTTCCGGAATATTAGAAAACAAAGTTCAATTCTCTGTTATCCTCCTTGTTGGACTGTTTTCACCGTACACACACAGGACGATTTTCGTAACAATATAATTGTTAAATAATTTGTAATTGGAATTTTAGCTTATTTTTGTTATGGAGTCCTGTCAATTAAAACGCATTGAAATATACACAAAAGAATGAAAATTTTAAAAAACCAAGCAAGTATTATGCAGAAGTCACCGAAAACATTCAAAGCATGTCAGAAAATCACCCAGAGGCTGAATCTTATAATGAGCACTCTTCCCTACAATCCTGAAAAAAAATTGATGCTTAATTCACACTTTTTAAGGCATAAAATGTTTTCGATCATAAATGCCAATTAAAAAAATTCAAGAGAAATGAGATACAGAAACAGTTATGCCGGGCAGGCTCACCAACAATAGTCAGTTATTAGAGGAAACTAGGGATACCTGAACCTAGTTTTAATTTTTCTTATATTTCCCGAAAAGTTTGATAGTTAGCATAATAAAAGGATATGCTTTTAAGAATGACAAATGTACTTATGCTAAATTGATATGTCATTTAATCACATAATAAAGATATTTCGTGAAATCACATATGGTCACTAGCATCCCTAGTTTCCCCTACTTGTACAACAGAATTGCTTGACCAGTAGTAAAATTTTAAATTAAGCAGTGTCTGAACACTCTGACCTGGGTGGTATTGTTGAGTCGGGCAGGGGCTTAAGTACAGAATGGACCGGGGGGGGGG